>CABHPH010161726.1:17517-36864 GCA_902168325.1 Peromyscus nudipes | reverse complement strand
CACACACACACGTTCGCTTATACATACACATACATATCCACACATTCACAGATACTCATACACACTCACTCATATATACACATTCACACACATATTCACATTCACCCATGCACGCACACATTCACGCACATTCACTCTCACACACACTCATTCATACATATACACACACATATTCACATACACATACACTCACTTGTGTGCACACACACATTCACTCTTACATATTCACACATTCACAGATACTTTTATTCATACACACACACACATTCACTTACACACACATTCACTCGTATGTACACATATACACACACCACCATCACCACCACCTCGCCCCTCCCCCATTCCTCTCTCACCACTGCAGAACCCAACCTCTGCCTTCCAGGAAACATCACCCAAGGAGACACCTCATTGCCAGGTCCCCTGAGAAGCACTGGGGAGGAGGAGAAGGAGGAGGAGGAGGAGGAGGAGGAGGGGCGCTTGTATCCCTTTGGCAGGCTATAAAACCAAGCTCACATAACCAGCCAAGAAAAAAATTTCTTCCCCGAAAACAAAGCAAAACAAAATTCCAGGAGCTCTGAGGTTAGGCTATTTTTTCCTTGCTGTGGAATTCTTCCCTAAAAAGGATACTCAGTGGACACCAGTCTAAACACATAGAAGGAGGCTGTGGGCTGTGGCTGAGGATTCCGGGAAGGCAAGGGGTCTTGCCAGCCCCCTGACCACTGCGCTCCCAGAGACAGTCTCCAAAGCCATGGGGGCCCCTTAGAGAGAAACCTGCGAAAACATGTCCCTGTAGGAGCTGTCGGTGGCAACAGCTGTCTCCTGGGTCCCTATTCAGTGCTGGGTGGGTGGGCAGGGCCACCCAGGTTTGTGCCCGCACATGCCCTGGTGACTTGTGGCATTAGCCTTGCCCCATCCACCTGCTTTCTCTGGAAGATGAGGTAAAAGCAGCTGACATGACTGAGCATCTTGGAACCTCACTTGCTTCCGTCCCTCTAAGCCTGCATCTCAGACATCCCCGGGACCCCTCTCCTACAATGGAGCCCACTGACAGAAGCAACCTTTCCCAAGAAAAGAAAGTTACTGATTCTGAAACAGGAGACAGTCTGCAACTCAGAGCCAGAAGGGATGACGGCTGAGGAGGAGGGGCATTGTTCTAGAGAGGGCTCAGTGATTCCAGCCGGGGAAGGGGCTTGTGAGCCAGCTGAACCCCTGGCTTGGGAGCACTGGGAGTCCACAGAGCATTTGCAAACTGCTCTCTTAAAGAGTGGAGTTAAAACCAGGCATGATAGCACAGGCCTGCCATCCCAGCCACTCCCGGAGTCTGAGGCTAGAGGACTGAAAAGACTTGTGGCCACACAAACACCATTTCTTAGAGACAGTCAGGTGTCAGGACTCCGCTCACCAAGGTAACCAGCTGACCATGCATACCATACTTACCAGTCGGCTCCTTGGCACAGTCCTTAGAGTTGCGGTCCTACGCCACAGACCACATTTGTATACATCTTTGTGCACACACATGTATGTGGATATATGCACACGCATGCACATACACAAACACACATGCATGCACACACATCAATCATACATGCAATCCTTTGTTTCCATGGCCCCTTGTTCACCCTCTGACATTCTCTCCATGGTAAGGCAAAGAACACCATGGAAGGGACCCTGCCTGGGCGGAAAGAGTTGGAAGGGACATGTCTAGGGACACGGCAGAGGTGGCAGGGCGCGTGTCACTACCGTTCAGCACAGTTGTCCTGGCAACGGAAGACGGTCATCTTCTTGTAGTCGAAAAAGGACACGCCTCGCAGGGCCCGGCTCTGGGTGTCGTCCAGGTAGCAGCCGATGTACTTGGCTGTGCAGAAAGAGGAAGAGTTAGGGACAGCTGTGGATGAAGCCGGAGGGCTGCAGGAAGAGGTCCCTGTAACGCCCCTGGCTGTCTAGCTTTGCCAAGTGTGTCCTCAGGGCACAAACAAAGGGAGGGAAATGCTGGCCAATCAGGGCAGTGGGCACTGATGGGTGAGGCTGCAGGCCCTGAAGACAGCAGGGCACAGGAGGGACAGCCGTTTCCTGGTGATACTGGCTCCTGGGGCCACGCCCCTAGCCCAGAAGGAGCCTCACTTTACCCAGGATAAGGCCTGTTTTAGTGGCTGTGGGAGGCCTGGAAGGTCTGCTCCTTGCTGTGGGCTGCCTCAAGGGTCTCGCGGCACTCGGATGGTTCAAGGTTCAGGTCTCCCTGCACTCTGTTACTTCCCAGCTCTGGTCTACAGGGCTTCGATGGGTGGACCTTCCCAAGGCCTGTTTTCCATGCTGTGGGGATGGAACCACCCATCAGTCTGCTGGAGTGGAAGGATTCACAAATGTTGTTATTGTACCGTCTTGTATGTGCTGGGTACAAGGTTCTGGTGAGCAGAATGAGAAACTGGCCATTTACTGGGCAGGGTAAACCACTTCACAGTTTATATCTCTGGTGGGCTTGGGTGAATGCTCCCATCCAAGAGTCACTTCAGACGATATCTAAGAACCATCCAATTGTTAACACCGTGAACACATTGCTTTTCCGTTTGTCAACCAGAAACTCACACACAAAGACAGCACTTTACAGTTTGTGCACAATCTCTTCTCGCTTTTTCTTAAACATGTCCCCAATACCTGGATGTAAGCTGCAGTCAGTGCTTTACACACACAACTTACTGAACCCTCACCAAGACTCTGAGAGAACATTGTCTCTATTCTGCGGTCCAGAGAGGTGGTCACCTGCTCAGGGTAATACAGTTTGTACAAACGAAGCCAGGGTTGGACACACACAGCCTGGCTCCAGATCCCTCTTCTGGATGGTTGGGACATACCTGCACACTGGGAAGACCTGACATGCTCTTTCATAGCTCACAGCTGGATGAAGATTCACAGGCTCTTCCTGCCCCTTCCCTTGGAAGAGAAGGACCCAGCCAGGTCCTGGGATTAAATGGCCTTCCCAGGGAGAGACGAAGAAAACCTCAATGCCATCTGACAGGTCTCTGCCTAGGAGGCTGCCCAGGTTAAACAGGAAGGGATTGCTGTGGGATGGTCTGTATGTCAAACATGTTGCTTATTGGTCAATGAATAAAACACTGATTGGCCAGTGGTCAGGCAGGAAGAAGTATAGGCGGGACAAGGAGGAGAGAATTCTGGGAAGTGGAAGGCTGAGGAGACACTGCCAGCCTCCACCATGACAAACAGCGTGTGAAGATGCCGGTAAGCCACGAGCCATGTGGCAAGGTATAGATTTATAGAAATGGATTAATTTAAGCTATAAGGACAGTTTGCAAGAAGCCTGCCATGGCCATACAGTTTGTAAGCAATATAAGTCTCTGTGTTTCCTTGGTTGGGTCTGAGCGGCTGTGGGACTGGCGGGTGAGAGAGATTTGTCCTGACTGTGGGCCAGGCAGGAAAACTCTAGCTACAAGGGATCCTCTCCCTGACCTTGGACTTGGGGGCGGGACTTGCAGGGGGATGCACCCCCACCACATGTGGCTGTTGTCAGCTCTGCTAAATATCAATCTCCATCCTGGCAATCTGGACTTGCTTCACAAGACAGAGGTGATGGGCTCCGCTGAGAACAGTCTGGCTTCAAAGGGAGCACTGCTGCCCTAGCCGCGCCCGATCCCCATCCCTCCTGTGAGCCCATCACTAGTGACAACTCCGGAGGGTCCTGCTGGCCTTTGTTCTTTCTGGCATCCTAAATGTCTCCCGTCTCAGGCAGACAGGGCACTGTAGGCGCAGGGCAGGCTCTCCCACATGCTTCACTTGGGGCCTAAGCTTGTTTATTTCTGTTTCAGGTAAAACCCAGGGCCTGACACATACTCAGTCAGCACTCTGCCATGGAGCCATGCTCCCAGCCTTCTTGACTTTTTGAAACTCAAATTTCACAAGCTTTTTAGGAACCCATTTTTAAAAAGTGCATGCATGTGCATGCGTGCATGTGTATGTGTGTTTGTGTGCAGATGTCTGCAAAGCCAGAAGACAGTTTGAATCCCCTGGAGTTACAGGAGGTTGTGAGCTGCCTGATGTGGGTGCTGGGACCGCGCTACTCATGTCCTCTACAAGGGCAGCGTATGCTCTTAACTGCTGAGCCATCTCTCCAGCCCCACTGGGATCCATTTTACAGACAGGAAAGCTAGTCATCAGGACGTTAACATCCTCTTGCCTCTGCCTCCTGAGTGCTGGGATTACAGGCAGATCTCACCTGCCTCCCTACAGGGGTTCCCTGACCCAGTTAGGGTGGGTGGCACTGCCCACCCACCAGCCTGCTGGACTCAAGGCAGAGCATGAGGCCCGTGCCCCGAATTCTTACAGACTGAAGCTGGCGGTGCAGACCTGCCTTCCCTGGCTCACGACACTGGCATTCTGACAGACCAAATATGACAACAGCTAGTACCAAGTTCCGTCTGTGCAGGAGGGCAGTAAGTGGTGGGGGGGGCAGGGAGGAGGAGGGCAATGGGGGTGGGGGATGAGGAAGGAGGAGAGAGTGAGGAGGAGGAGGGAGGACAGGAGTAAGAGGTGCTGAAGCCCGGTGTCAGATCTTTTCTGCAGCCCAGTGGCAAAGGCAAGACAGACGGACACTCCCCAGAACCCTGATGCTGAAGCTCATTGACTTGCTGAAGCCACCCACAGGGAAGTTCTTAGACCAAACCCAAGCCCAGGCTCACCTCCTCCGAAGCTGCCATTTCTGGCGTATTACCCTGAGGCAGGACCCTGGAGTTTTCTCCACCCTGCTCATACACTAGGGTGGGGGACAGAGAGGGAGGACTCCCTGGGGCTGGTGACGGTCAGGGTTGGATCACATGTCCTTTCCCCCCCCAAATCTGGACTTTCAGTCTGAAACGATATGCTCACTATGGCAGAGAATCCCTTTTCAGTTGGTATGGTGTGGATCAGGGGATGGAACCCAGAGCTTTGAGATTCCAGGGGTCTACCTGGACTGTTGAATGCTGCTCGACTCTACCTGGCCGACCCCAGGCTAGCATTAAACTGAGATGTCCCATATTTGTTGAAAGAACACGAGAATGTCTGTTTCCTCATCTGTCAACAGAAGGGAGACACAGGGTCCTCTGTGCTTTGAACACAGAGATTTGAACACAGGCCTGCCACATACTATTGCCCCGTGAAGTCACTGTCAGGATACACAAGCTGAGTTACTTTTCCTGCCTCCCCTGGGCAGGACCAGGTGGCTTCTTCCTGCCAGCCAATCTGGTTCCGATCCCTGGAACGTCACAGCACTGCCATGTTTGAGCTCAGCCTTGTGACGGACAACCCTGGAGCCCTCCTCAGCCTTTCCCGGGTCCTGTGCTCAAATCCCACTGCGGTGGCAGACCCTCTCAGAGGCAGGGGAGTTCAGGTATGTAGAACAGGGACACCGTTTCACAGGCCACACAAAGGGGGATTAACGGCTGAGTTCACACAATCCATCAGCATTTCTAGGACCCCAGAGACCACTGAAATATCTAAGGGGCCCAGGCTGGCATTTATGTCCAGCCCAGAATCCAGCATGTGAGGACTCCTTTTCACTGCACCGAATTCTCCTCTCTTCACACTTTTTCTTCTGCTCTCATTAATTTTTTTCATGGAATTCCCCTGTCTCTGATGGAGGCCATCTGCTAAGAGGGTGGCTAAACATAAGCAGGCTTGCACGCTTTTATCTGTACTGTTGTGAACAGGCTTCTGAGGTATCCCGCTGTGCCGAAGTCAGCCAGACCTGGGTTTGAGGCACCTCGCCCCAGAACTGGGCTCCCGGAGACATCATTTCCCCACTTGACAAGTGGGATCAGAAACTCTGCCGGGGGTGCCTCAAGGAGACCTGTGTCTTATGCACAGCCCCTGCCCAAGAGGAGACACCAGACTCTTAAGGCCAACTCCTCAGAATATTGCCTGTGGTAGATGGTCACACTGTCCCTGGATTAGGTGATGATGTCATTTGGAGGTGGGCGGCCCCAACCCAACAGAGCTGATGCCCATGTGACCAAACGAGATGAAAGAGGACACTGGACAGAGTGTGTAGCACCTATGAATGGAATCGATGAATGAGTGGAGATATGTGCATATATGTTTATATAAAAATATGTACCGTTTGAGTATATGTATGTTCACAGGTGTATGTGCACATATGTGTGCATATTTGTGTGTAGGGTGGACATTCATGTATGTGTGTATTTGTGTGTGTGCATGCGCGCACATGTGTATGGGGTGAACACTTCCATATGCATGTGCACACTGTAGCTAGCTAGCATCAGATGTTGCTCCTCAGGTGTTTTCTACCTTGCCTTTTGAGACAAAGTCCCTCACTGACCAGGAACTCACCTAGTGGGCTAGCCTGTGAGCCCCCAGGACCTACCTGTCCCTGCCTCTCCAGCATTGGGACTGCAAGCATGCACTACAAGCCCAGCTTTTCTTACGTGAGCTCGGGGTCCTTGTGCCTACGTGCAAAGCACTTTACCAACTGAGCCGTGTCCCCAGCTGGGTTATACGGCTTAAGAAAGAGATACTGGGGGCTGGAGAGACAGCTCAGAGGTTAAGAGCACTGACTGTTCTTCTAGAGTCCTGAGTTCAATTCCCAGCACCCACATGGCGGCTCACAACCATCCGTAACGAGATCTGGTGCTCCTTCTGGCCTGCAGGCATGCATGTAGGCAGAACACTGTATACATAATAAATAAGTAAATCTTTAAAAAGAAAGAAAGAAAGGAAGGAAGGAAGGAAGGAAGGAAGGAAGGAAGGAAGGAAGGAAGAAAGAAAGAAAGAAAGAAAGAAAGAAAGAAAGAAAGGAAGGAAGAAAGAGATACTGTCACTCCACCGTGAGCAATAAAGGCTTTGGATTCTGAGAGAATTGGGACAGAGTCTGTTCTGCCTTTTAAGCTGCTGTGTGTATGTGACCTTGGGCAGGTAGTTTAACTTCTCTGATCCTCTGGTTCTCGGTGAGAAATGGGACTCAATAATCTCTACATGAAGTGTCTGAGTCTTCTACCAGAGGAGATGGGAAGTGGGCTTCCCTGCTGTTTCTGAACAGGGTCACACAGCCCTCCCCGTGTCCCTCCTTCATGCTCAGCCCAAGCCTCCCTGTTATCTGAAGAAAAGTTTGAAATCAAGCTGGGTCTCACTCCCTGGCTCTCCCTGACCAGCTGTGTGACCCAGACAACTCCTGTGACTTCTGTGCAGTTCCCTCCCTCAAGGGTAGAGAACCTGGGGCAACTTGCTCAACCTCTCTGCTCCTGTGTTCCTTCCGGGTTAGATGGGGTTGTGAAGCCACTCCCTGGCTGTCGTGGGGTTGGAAGCGATGTGCAATGCATGCACGCTGTTCCAGGCAGTGTCTGCAATGCATGCACACTGTTCCAGGCAGTGTCTGCAATGCATGCACACTGTTCCAGGCAGTGTCTGCAATGCATGCACGCTGTTCCAGGCAGTGTCTGCAATGCATGCACACCGTTCCAGGCAGTGTGTGGCTCTCAGCACCCTCCGTTTGTTTCATGGCCATCTGAGACTGGGTGCTTCCACGGAAGCTCGGAGATATGATGTGACCTGATGAAGGCTATGCAGAACAACTTGCAGCATTGAGATCTGACCCCTGGTCTGGGAGCCCGATGCTCATGCTCTCACAAGACAGGCAGACCACAGACCAGTGCTGGCTGCACCTAGGGATCTGACTTCTCATCTGGTGCCAGCTCCTCCTGGATGCAGTTCTTCCCTTCCCCCTCTTGGCCCCATGGGCCCTGAAGTTCAAGTCCTGCATGCCCACATCCAGCAGGGCACCAACCAGCTTGGGAGGGAGCCAGGCTTCAGTCAGGTCAGAGAAGTGTTTTGATTTTGGTGGTGCTGATCTCAGGTGATGAACCCCAAATAAGCCTATCAACAGACAGGCTTCATCTGTGTTTTCCTAATGACGCTGCCTGCCGAGAGCCGGGAGCTTGGGGCTACTTTTCTATATCCTTCCCCTTCTCTCTTTGCATATCATAAAATATGTATAAGCTCGATGGGCTGGGCTGTGCCCAGCATTCAAAAGAAGGCTCCTATGCTTTGGAAGTCAATCACCCTCGTTTCAAACTTCAGTTATCCTGCAAACAACCTGTGTAACCAGGGGAAGCCATTGCTCTCTGAATTCAGTCTTATCGTGTGCAAAATGGACCAAAAGGGCCTCTGATTCATGGAGTGGCATTGGTTAAATAAAGCAGCCAATCAACCCAACATGGTCCAGTCCACAGGGAAGCTACCAAGTGGCATATCATCACAAACCAGAGGGTGTGGCAGGCACGCGCATGCATCACCCCATGCTAAGCCATGAGCAGGAAACAAACAGCATTGAGCTTGGCTCAGGTGCTCAGTAAGGGGCATTGTTACTACCGACAGCCATAGTGGCCATCTGTTGGTCCCTCAGTGTCCCACAGTGGCGGGGCCCAGCATCGCTTGTGACCCAACACATGTATGAAATGCGGTATTTGCACAGAACTCCCTCACGTGTTCCACAGTTCTAAGTGACGTTGGGTCCCAAGGCAGTGTGAACGCTGGAAATACAAGGGGGGGGGGGGGTCCCGTGTATGTTTCTTACAAATGCATTTTTTTCCCTCAGGTGTTTTTTGTTTGTGGTTGCCTGAAACCCAGGGTATGAACCCTCAGCCATGGAGAAGCTGACTGCGTGTCATTCTCCCAACCCACAGGGACATCATCGCACAGATCCACTGCCACAGGAGCTCCTGCTTGTCACGGAGCAGAAAAGAGCATTTGGTTAGACTTGGAAGGGACAGTGTTCTGGAGGTGGACAAAGCTGAAACTGGAGGTCTCCTGGCAGAGGGAGAGTCACACATTCATTTACCCATCCAGTCACTCATTGGTCCACTGGGTGCGGCCAGGAGCCACAGCGCTGTCCCTGGCGCTGTCCCAGGTGCTGACGGGTTGAGCCGGCCAAGACTGGAGTGGACGTCCCTGCCCTACCAGAGCATGGAGTGCAAAGACCCGGTTGGACCAGCAAGATGCCTGTGGATGGTGATGCAGTTGGCAGCAGAGTAAAGCTAAGGAGTGTGACTGTGACCAGGCATGGAGTGGAGCTGGTTAGGACCTCTGGGAATTGGCTATGGGAGGCAGAGCCATGGGAGGCGGGGCCTCAGGGGTGACTACAAGCAAGGGAGCTGTGCAGACATGTAGGGCAAGAGTATATGGGCCGAAAGGGCAGAGATCCCGGGACAAAGAGAGCAAAGTGCTCAACCAACAGGAAGAAGGACCGTGGGGTGGAGGGTGGGAGGAACCTGAGAGCAAAGAAGCAGACTGGTGAGGACTCTGGGGGCTTTCAAAGGATCGGTTGGTGTTTGGAGTGGCCAGAGGCAGAGCTTGAGTGGAGAGTATGGAAAGAGGAGCAATTTCTCTCTCATCAGACCAGCCTCTCATGCCTTGCCATGCTAAGACCTGGCCGCTCTCTCAGTAGATCCTGGGGGTACTTTCTGAACATTGATTGCTAATTGCCAGTTTTGTCCCAGCTGTGTTGCCAGATCCTTGCCTGACCCATGTCCCACTGGACTCTCAGGACTGCCTGGAAGGGAGCCATCGTTGGGTCTGTGTGACAGGGGTGGAAACTGAGCCATTGCCTGGACCACACCGGTGGTAAGTTGTCTCCTCACCAGTCTGTGAGCTCTGGGCTCTCTCATAGAGTGGGAAGGCAGAGTCGCCTGGAGAGCCAGGTTCAGGCTGGGACTGGGGCAGGGGCACCTGTCCTTAGAATGGGTCCCTTTGTGAATCCTGTGCCTCACAGGGAATGGAGAAGGGCATCCTACAGTGCCACACAAAGACTTGTGGTACCAATCCTCACCCTAACCTCTCTGGGTTCCCTGCACACCCTCCCACATTAATCTCAAGGGCTGTGGCTATGGCAGGTTTCCCTAGCCTGCTGGTCACATGGTATCTGCCAGTGGAGTGGGGATACCGTCAGAGAAAGCCAAGAACCTGGGCTGACGGTGCCTAAACCCCAGGTTATACTGAGACTAGCTGTGCAGCCCTGTGCCAGCCTCTTTACCTCTCGAACCTCGGCTCCCACATCTGGTTCTCGCTCGTTTTCAATTTATTTTGTTTTCAGTTATGTGTATGTGTGGTGACTTTGTGCCAGAGGCACAGGATCCCCCTGGAGCTGGAGGTATAGGTAGGTATGAACCACTCAACATGGGTGCTGGGAATAAAACCCTGGTCCTCTGCAAGAGCAGCATGCGGCTGTGCTCTTAACTTCTGAGCCATCTCTCCAGCCCCATTTGTTTGTGATTTGGGGCCTCTAGCCTAGTCTGGCCTCCAATTCCCTATGTAGGTAGCTGAGAATGGCTTTGAACTTCCAAGTCTCCTTCCTGCTTCTGCCTCCCTTGTTCTGTTCTGGGATTACAGGTGTGCACTACCCTGCCTGGGGATCGAGCCCCTGGGGGATCGTGCCTGCTGGGGAAAGGCTCTATTAACTGAGCCACACCCCTAGCCTTCCACATCTGTTAATCAGGCAGGCACCGCTCATCTGTGCCCTGTTCAAGCCTGTGAAATGTACCGGTAGTCAAAATCCTTTTGGCTGTCAAAGGCTGAGAAAATGCAACAAGGCATTTACCCAGGGCAGTGTTAGTGCCCGGAGCTCCATCGCCATGACAGAGCTCAGCAGATGGAGAACGCTTTGGCACGGCCATAGCTTCACTTTGCTAGGTATTTTCCATCAATCCTGGGCTCCTGGTGTTCTTTTTTCACTTTAAGACAGAGTCTCAGTATATAGTCCAGGCTAGCCTCCAACTCCTCCCATCTCAGCCTCCCCAGGGCAGGGATGAAGGTATTCACCACCCTGGCTAGCTGTCTCCCTGTCTTTAAACAGGCAGGGTAGCAGTTTAGTACCATGGAGATAGATGATTCTGCATGTGTCAAGGGCTCACCACAGATCCTGGGACATTCGGTGCTCTGCAATCACTGATGCTGGAGTTTTCGTGTGTGTTTAATAAGCAGCGATAAAGGGAACAGGGATAAAAGTGTGTGGGGCTCGAATGGACCTTACCAACCGAAGGGCTACTGGCTGCTCATTACAGATGTCAGTGCCGATTTCCTACTTCCGTGTGTCTGGAGCTCCTCAACCAGCTGCTGGCTGTTATTTCTACATTTGTGCTCTGTATCCTGTATTTTCCCCGTCCCTCCAGGCTCTTACCTCTCTCCTCTTCCTTTTCCTTCTCCTTCTCCCGGACAACCCTCCCCTTGAGGGCTCGGCTCCAGGCTCCCCCGTAGTCACCCAGCTTGGCTCTCTCGCTGGGCTCCTTGCTCTTGAATGAAGGTCCGTATCTGCGTGAGATGCTGGAGGCCTCCCCCGTGTCCCGGAAGCCTCTGCCCAGGTGCAAGTCGCCCAGGAAGGGCAGCTCGCCTCCTTCGGCTGGGCTCCCCGCGGCAGGGCTCGCCTGGCTCTGGGGCACAGCGGGCTGGCCCACGAAGCCCGAGTGCAGGAAGACGAGGCTCCCAGCGGTCAGGTAGAGAGCCAGCAGGGTAAAGAAGCGCACGGGCTTCCTGCGGAAATACCGGAAACACCGCTGGAACTTGAACCAGAGCTTGGCCATAGCAGGATCATTCCGGACTGGCTCGGGGGCTGGCTGGGCTGATGGCTGGGAAGGGGCGTGAAGGGCGTGGCTTCCCAGGACACCTTAAGAACGCAACTCCTAGGGCGTGGTACTCTGATCCCTCCACAGAGGAGACACTGTAGCCAGAAAGCAAGCCCAGGCTGGGCTGAGGCCAGGGAAAGGAGGACAGAGGTTCTGGAGTCCCGAGGTCAACGTGAGCTGCCTGGGGCCAAGAAAGGGGACCTACAGGATTCGGTCTCCTTTCCCTGCATCTCGGTCCTCATCCCAGAGTGTGGCTAAAGAACTCTGGTGACAAGGACTAGGGGAGGGAGCCCAGCAGCTGCAGATCACTTTGGCCCCTTCTAAGCCCCCTTTGGGCCGCTGAGCCTGGTTAGTTCACTGTGGGCTTTGATGCTGGCCTCTCCTCCAGCTCTGACAGGCGATCAAGCTGTGTGCCACCTTCTGGGGACTCCTGCTGGAAGGCCTCCATCTGGTCAAGCTTCAGGGCACTGGGCTGCCACCTGCAAAAGAGCAGTGGACATGGGCATGAGGCCCCCCGCCACCCAAACCCAGAATGTAAAGAGGTCCTGAGCAACCTCAAAGGGGTGTGCGGAGGCCCAGAGAGGGCTGAGGGCCAACTACAATGGAAGGAAGCACCTTGAGAGAAGGCTGCTTGGGTTCCAGGGCTGCAGAGTCTGGTCTCTACTCTCTGACACACGGGAATTGGGGTGTTTCAATCTTAGTGGGGATTGAAGTTTGGGGAAGAGCTTAACCTCAGTCAACCACAAGTTCTTATGCATTATTGGTGTACATCTGTCCCTCAGAATCCAGAGGGCATTTGGTCCCAGAGAGGTTCAAGTATCTTGGGTACAAAGGCAGGGTTTGTATAGGCTAGGCACACACCCTCCTATGGGTTTCCAAACATCTCACATGTCTTAGAATACCTAACACGAATGTCAGTGGTCAAGAGTTGTTACATAGTACTTACAATAATGGCAAAGGAGGACTTTTCTATACATTCAGTATGGACAGTGTGTGTGTGCGTGTGTGTGTGTGTGTGTGTGTGTGTGTGTGTGTGTGTGCATGTGTTATGAGTGTGTAGTATTTGTGTGTGTGTGGAGGCCAGAGGTCAATATTGAATAGTTCCTCCAGTCACCCTGCCCCCCTTGTGTTTTGAGACAGGGTCTTTCCAATACTGAGAGCTAATTCGGCAACACTGCCTGACCAGTGTGCTCCAGGTATCTTCCTGCCTCTGCCCTCCCAGTGTTGAGGATCCAAACTCAGGTCCCTTTGCTTACATGGCCAGTTCTTTACCAACTGAGCCATCTCTTCAGCCCTAGACATTTTTTCCCCTCACTTGTTGGTTGGATCTGTCTGTAGAAGCTGCCAACAGGGCAGGCCCAAGCTGCTTGCTCCTCTCTCTCTAAACAGGCTTTGTATATATTTGTCAAACAAACATGGACTGGTGGGTTCCCTACGTCCAAAGACAACCTCAGAGACTTTCTGAGCCCAAACTCATTCATATCGCCTCCTCAAGGAAGATTTAAGGAGGCCAACTGTGTCCCAGCGATAGCCGAGATGCGGAGATAAAACACACCTCCCGAGGGTGTGCGTTCTAGTGCAGAAATCAAATCCACAGGCCATCGTCTAGAGAGGGAAGCAGGCCTAGGAAGCAACACATCCTTGCGATCAGTGTTTGCTGAGGGCCTCCGGGTGGCCAGGTCAGGGCCGAGCCTCCTCTGTAGGCTGTCTCATCTGTTCTCGCCTACCTTACAGGTGAGGGGTGTGGGGGCTTCAATGAGTGGGGGGTAGTGTGAGATTTGAAACCACGCTTTTTTGTTTGTTTTAGACAGGGTCTCATGTAGCCCAGGATAGACTCAAACTTGTTCTGTAGCTGGGGCTAGCCCTGAACTCCTGCTCTTTCTGCTTCTACCTCCCAAGTGCTGGGATTACAGGTAAGTGCCATCCTGCTTGGTCAAACCACAGCTCTTCCCATGCATTCCCATGTAGTCTGGACACTGCCTGGCAATTCAGAAGTAGCCATGGAACAAAAGAGCCCATCTCTTTCCAGCTACTGCAACAACTTCCTCTGGTCAGGGATTCTCCGAGGAGGGTATGATGAACTCCCTGTTAGGAATTCGAATTCCCCCTGAAGCTGATGAGAAGTTCTGACTTCCTAACTAGCATCTCTGTCGTCGTCGTAGGTGGCCCCGGAGAGTGCTAGTGGGCATACAAAGTTGAGAACCCCATTCCGGACAATCCACCAGAAGGAAAAACACGATGTAGATAAACTGTTGGGCAGTGCTGTTTCATGTTACCACCAGCAGGGGGCGACAGGCTGCTCTCAGCCAAGGCGAGGGGGACCCAACCGTCCATCACCAGTGGAAGTGCGGCTCTGGGTAGCCCCTCAGGCCACACAGCAGCCTGGGTTGAGCACTGTGGGTTTCAGGTGGTGTCTGCCGCCCCACTCATTCAGAAACTCAGCGCTTACTGCACCGATCACCTCCTAGGCACGCAGAACATAGACATCCATGCACTTGTGGCACCAAACATTCCTCCCTCTGTCCATCCACCACCCTCAACCATCTACTCACCCGTTAATTTATCCACCCGCCCACCCATCCGTCCTTGTGTTCATCTGTTAGTCTGTCTTCTTCCTGCAGTCCACCTACCCATCCATCCCTGCACCCATCCTTCCGTCGGACTCTCCACTCAGCCAGGCACTTCCTGTTCTTCCATTCACATAAAACCCGGCCAGGCTCAGCAGGTAAAGGTGATTGCCGCCAAATCTGGCGATGCAAGTTCAATCCCCAGGAACCCACAGGATGGAAAGAGAGAACTGATTCCTGAAAGCTGTCCACTGACCTCCACATGCATGCTGTGGCGTGATCCTACGAAGATGTACACAGACAGACAGACAGACACACACACACACACACACACACACACATACATAAATAAATAAATGTAATTTCAAAAATTTAAAATATGTTCATCCTGACTGTATGTGCTAGGAACACAAGAATGAATAAGTTACTCTCTATTTTCAGGGAATTTTTAGTCAACCAAGGAAGAACGCAGGCCACTCCACAGTTGCTATGTCAACTAGACAGAGACAAAACCCTGCAGGGTGTGTATCTCATGACAGAACAGCAACATATTAACAGTGTTTAATAATCATGTACACGGGCCGCTCCACATACTCACACTCACACATACACACACACACATACTCTCACACACATACTCTCACCCACACGCACACTCACATAGCCATGCACACTCACATGCACACTCCCACACTCTGAGTTAGTTCCCACAACAGTTCTGTGGAGTTCTGTGTTGACTTACGGAGCTGAGAGCTGAGTCTCAGAGAGGTTAGTTAACTTATCCTGAGACACACAGCTGGTAAGAGGAAGGCAGGCTGTGAGGACCCTAAGACTTCAGGAACTGGGCATCTGCCTCCGGCTTTGGAACGATAGGCTCAAGCCCATGAGAAGAGACAAGTCTGTGCACTGAGGTCCCAGATTGGGGTTTAAAGTGTCAGGAGATTTGGGGACCCCACTGACCCTGGAGTAGCAGAATCTGTAGCAATGGAGGGTCTACAACTACCTGGGGAGAGAGGTGGGAGAGGGCTTCCCCAGGGAGCAGTCAGTCTGGGACAAGTAGATAACGCCCTGGGTAAAGGACAGCGGAGGAAGAGCCAGGCCAGGAGGCAGGAAAACAGTGGGCGGAGCCAGACCCAAAGGGTCCTGAGTGCCTTGGCCCTGCTAATGGCACAGACCTCACCGAGGTTTCATGATCACTACATGTTAGCCTTTTAATTTTTTCGAGGCCGTGTCTCCATGTAGCCCAGGCTGCCTCAAACTCACCCGGAAACTAAACATAACCTGGAACTCCTGATCTTCCTTCGCCTCTCAAGTGCTGGGGTTATAGGTATGCACCACAGACCTGGTTTAAGGGGTGCTGGCGATTGAACCCAGGGCTGCCTGCATGCTAGGCAGACGCTCTACCAACCGAGCTGTATCCCGAGCTGACTCTGCACTCTAGAAAGATCGTCTTGAAGCCAGTGCCTTGTGGGGACTTATGAGCCATGGAGAGGGGAAGTCAGGAGTCACTCGGTTGCTTTGAGGGTCCCCCTCAGCTCTGTAGATCACAGATTTTTAGATCCAAGTGTGGGCCCTGGACAGTCGCTAGCCTGGATTCATAGTGACTTGGAGAGACACCTGTCTCCACCAGCCTTGGGTTACTCAACTCTCCATGCTCCTGCTTATGTTGTTGGAGGACTGAATGGAAGTGTAAGGAGACGATGGAAATGCTCAAGGCTGCCCCCGCTCATCCGCTTCCCCCAGGCTCCTGTGAGCAACTGGGAAGCTATTTCCTACATCAGTGAGGGACATGCGGTTGGTTCCGGCAGCCATTACCCTCACTGAGGATGTCTCTGGGGCTGGCTCCTTGCTTGTTCCCTCTATGTTCTTTATAGCACCCCACATCTTTACCCCTAAGTGGTTGCCGAGTGGGCGTCGGGGAACATTTAACTCATTAGCGGCTGGCAGAAGACAGAAAGAGATGGGCACGGTGGAGGCAGGGGACCGAAGGAAGAGGGGCAGAGAGCGGGGGCTGTGCCACTCCACCGCCAGCGGGAAGGTGCAAATGTGAACTTCTTACCCACACCCTCCTGCCAGGACTAGACGGGAGAGCACCCTGAAGTCTGAAGCCCTCACTCCATGTCTTGGCCCCAGCACCTGGTGTAGAGTAGGCCCCCAGGAAAGAGCAGTGGAGGTGGGGAGGATGGAAGGGACCTCCCCTCACCCCAGACTTCGTACCAAGGGCCACCCCATGCGCTCAGGTAATAGCCGTGTGTGTGTGTGTGTGTGTGTGTGTGTGTGTGTGTGTGTGTGTGTGTGTAAATCTGGGTCTCTGAGGGGGCAGTGTATTGTATTATTTGTCACTGGGTGAGTCTGGGTGGAGAAGTCTTTCTGAGTCACAGAACCCCGTCCTCAGAGGAACCTAAGTACTTTTGCCTCCTGGAGCTGCCAGCCCTCCCCCACGCAGTGGCTCTCTCTAAGACTTTGTCTCTCAATCCCTCTTCCTCCCTCTCACAGACAGAAACCCCACTCCAAGGCGGACAGGAGAATTAGCTGTCGTTTGTTGAACACCTACTTTATTCCAGGTGCTGTGTTTAAAGGCCTTACCAACAGGCTTCACATACCCGTCTCTCCCCACAACCTCGGAGGCTCCCGAGCCCACCGACTGTGCCTCCACAGCCCTGCCTTGCCTTCAGTGAATCCTTTCCTCTCTCTGTCTCCATTCACTCAAATCACGACAGGGGACTCTATCGCACTGATGTCCGTCCCCCGCCACCTTGGTAGCTACAGTGTCTAAACCTCCCTGGGCTGAGTTTTTCTCTCTATGAGGTGTGTCAATCACACAGATGGTGTACAGGGCAGGGGTTGGCCCTCACTGAGGGCGAGTTCTCATGCTTCCCCCACTCTTCATTGAAGGAGACCTCTGGGGTCTCTGTGTCCTCAGTGTCTTCCTGGGACAGGAAGTCCTTGAGTGATTGTGTATAGATTATTTTTTTAACAGTAGAAGCAACTTAGGGGTTGAGAGGCCAAACAAGAGATGGGTGCTGGCTGGGGTAGGCCGGCCCTGCCGAGAGGGAAATCAAGAGGCTGCCTGCCCTGTAGCTCCTTCCTCTGGGAGCAAAGAGTCTCCCTCCACGTTCTTGAGGGAGATTGCAAGGAAGCTTGTAGACTGGGAAGGAGCTGGGGCTTCCTTTCCTACCCTTCCCGCAGAGCCTGACTGGGGATCAGAGGCAGTTGGGGGAGGCGTTAGACAGGTCCAGGAACCAACTATGACCAAAGTTTCTCCAATAAATAGATGCTGAGAAACTTGGCTGGTGAAAGCTGATGTCTTCCTGATGTTGGGAAGAAGCCCGTCGGGGCCACCTCTGTCTTCATCTCTGATCTCCCGACAGCACAGACCACCGGGAAGATGAACGCCCCAATGCTCACTGAGGAGTGTGCCTCCCAGGGGCTGTCTCCATCCAGTCTGGACATTGTCTCACAGACCCTAGCTTCATCTCATTTTGCTTTTAGAATTTAATCTATTATTCTAGCGTGTGTGTGTGTGTGTGTGTGTGTGTGTGTGTGTGTGCGCGCGCGCGCGCGCACGCATGTGCAACAGTGCCTGTGGAGGTCAGAGGGCAGCTTCCTCAGTTCTGTCCCTTCCACTGTGGGGTCCAGGGATTGAAATTGGGCTGAGAGGCAAGCGCTGAGCCATCTGGCTTATCCCTGTTTGGAGATAAGGTCTCATGTAGTCCAGGCTAGCCCCAAACTATGTACCTGAGGATAGCCTTGGACGCCTGATCCTCTCGGGTGCTGGGTTACAAGTGTGCCCCCATTGTGTCCAGCTTTGTCCTGTCTTCCCTATAATACTGTGTAGCACTGAGACAGAGGTGAGGAAAAAACTGAGAATCTTGGTTCTCTTCATTGTTTACCCAAAACTTCAAATAAATACATTTCCCTTCGCCAGTTTCTGTTTCACAGCTTCTTTGGAAACCAGGGGAACTGAGGCAGCAGCTGAGATCTAACGTTCTCTCCCATCTGATCCAGCCACCGTTACTGTGGAAATCTGGGGAGTCCTTGTTCAAGGGCCATATGTTACCAGGGAAACCGGGTCCCTTTTGGATTCTTAGTCTTATTAATAAAAGAATTTTGAAACAGACTCCGAAGGAAGCCCGAGGACAATTGCAGTCATGTCTGAGAGGAAAACAGCAGGGCAGGCAAGCTGTGAATCTTGGCAGCTGCCTGGAGGAGGGAGATGGGAAAGAGGAAGAGAGAGAGCCCTGTCCTTTTAAGTTAGGGTCCAAGAAAGCCGGCAGGTCCGGGAATGCAGGACAAGCATCACAGGGCCAAAGAGGAGTGGGATGGTTTCAGAGAAAGAGTGAGAAAGCCCACTGAGTCTGGGAATGAAGGCCCAGGCTTTTGGCCAGTGTCTGAAAAGATAGAAAGAGGGAAAAGAAAAAACTTCCACTTAACTGAGTCGGGGTGCCATGTGGTAGAAGTCTTGCATCTGCAAGCATCCTTACCACAGGAGGGCCGTCTGGGACGGAAAAGTACATGATAACATTAGGGAATAATTATTCCTCTCCTCGATGGCTCAACGTCCATGGGGAGAGGGGTCTATTCCCAATGGCCTCCTTGCCTACAACCACCCAGCACTGTGGTGCTCCTCAGGACTCCGCAGGAGCTGATATCCCATGTCCCTCCAGACATCCAGCGACATGAGGTGTAAATGCCTTGTGCTACCCAGGAAGAAGCCGATCTGAGAAGAAAGCACACTGTGTGATTCCAACCACGAGATCGTCTGGAAAAGACAGAAACAGGAAGGGCGTTGTCTGCAGATTGGGGTGGCAGGGAAACAAGCCGGTGGAGCTCAGGACTTTGGGGGTGATGATTCAACCCCGCTGATACTGTAATGACACCTACATGTCACACACCTGATGTCCAGAACCACAGAACACATGACACAGAGAGTAGCTTCTGACCCTGTGAAGGAAGCATGTGCAGATGGCCACAGGCCTGAACCCCACTGGTGTTGATAGCATGGGCAGGGGGTCTGAACCCCACTGGTGTTGACAGAATGGGCAGGGGGTACGGGGGGGTCTGAATCCCATTGGTGTTGACAGCATGGGCAGGGGGTACAGGGGACCAGAACCCCACTGGTGTTGACAGCATGGGCAGGGGGTACAGGGGACCAGAACCCCACT
>CABHPH010161725.1:59484-82552 GCA_902168325.1 Peromyscus nudipes | reverse complement strand
CCCCCCATTTCCATCTCCTCCAGGGCAAAGACTCCCCCGAGGATTGAGATCAACCTGGTGGACTCAGCCCAGGCAGGTCTAGTCCCCTCCTCCCAGGCTGAGCCAAGGGTCTCTACTAAACCCCAGGATTCAAACAGCCAATTCATGCACTGAGCACAGGACCCAGTCCAACTGCCTGGATTTCTTAAGTATTAGGTACACAGTTATCAGTATCTAAGTGATGGACTGTGGTATAGCCCAAGGTGATGTAGGGGAGAAAAAGAGAATATATAGGAGCTGGAGAGATGGCTCAGTGGGTAAAATGCATGCCACTAAGGATGGGGACCTGAGTGAATTCAATCTCCATGATTAAACCTTATGCTAGAAGGAGAAAACAGATCCCTGAAAGCTGTCCTCTGACACATGCACCATGGCACAGACCCACCCATCATAGTAAATAAATAAGTTTTCAAATATAGAATGGATCAACAGAAGATATGCTTCTCATATATCACCAATTTTGCCTGTGGATTAGGTGGGCAGAGTAAAGGCTGAACTGTCAGAGTAACCAGGAGTGATGCCCAGGTTCAAAGAGTGTGTGACATCCTGATTCCAAAGGTGGGTCTATTGAGGCTTTGGTCTGTCTTTGAAGGGAAAGGAAAGGGACCAGCTAGCCAGAGGAGATGGAGGATACATAAAAAGTAAAGGATGGGAGAGAGGGGATGCTGAAACAGAGAAGAATAAAGTTAATAGTAGAAATGAAAAGCACCGTGATTGAGATGCTGAAGTCTTCAGGGGAAAAACTTCTTGTTGGGAGGGCACTAAAACTCCTCCCTGGCCAATGGCCTCAAGCAACCACCAACAGGCCAGAGGTGGACTTGTAGTTTAGAGATCCTGAAGGTCTTGTTCTTCCATGTTATTGGTATGGAATCACCTTCCTTAAAATTAACATGTAAATTCACTAACTGTATAAAAGCCCAAAACGGACAGAAAATATTTGTTCCAAGCACATTTTCATTTGGAGTTCAGTTGGCCGCTAACTTGGGATCAGGTATCTAATTGCAAATGACTCTAATACAGAAAAGGGGTTGCTTTAAAGAGATCTCGGGCCATCCTAAAGAAATCTGACAACTATGCCAGTGAGGATGTGAGGAATGAGGAATCCCTCTTCACTGTTAGTAGGAATGTGCAAACTTGTGCAGCTGTTTTAGAAATCAGTATGGAGATTTCTCAAAAAACAAATAGACTTACCATATGACTAAGCTATACCACCCTGGGCATATACTAAAGACTGTATGTCTTACTGTAAAGATACCAAGTCATCCCATATTTACTACTGCTTTAGCAAGGAAACAGAACCAATCTAGGAGTCTATCAACAGATGAATGGATAATTAAAAAACATTGAAATATACAATGAAATTTCATTAAGATGTAAAGAAAAATGAAATCTACAGGATAGTGGACAGATCTGGAAAGTATACTACTAAACAAAATGACCCAAACTCAGAAAGAAAGGCAAAAACAATGTATTGCCTCTCATACGAAAACTCCAACTGTGATATATGCCTCTGTGTGTGTGTATATATGTATATATGTATATATATATATATATGATACTAATGTGAGTAAAACCTAAAAATTAATTTCCCAAGAGGGGAAAAGAACAGTGATAAGGAAGAATGGCACCCAGACAAAAGAACATATGGGTCACGAAAGAAGAAAATGAGAGTGAGATGGTTACAAGGGATTATCAGGCCTAGCAAGAAGGTGGAGGATGTAAGTGGGGAGGAGACTAGAACAAAACATGTTTTTTTTTCCATGTTATACTGACATCTAACACTTTATCTGTTAACTTAATTATTTTTATTTAATAATTGTAAGGTCACAGTTTTTCATTGCTCCCTAGACCAGTTAGGAGATAAGATTTTCCCATCAGTGTGCAATACTGGATAGTATTTAGTTTGCAGCGGGAAGCAGCTCCTGTTCTCCATAGTCGTGTAGTATCTGTCCTGTCACTTGAATATACACAGGTCACCTCACTGGCAAGCAGAGTGAAGAGCTCTGTCCTTCAGCCTCCCACAGCCCATGCGGGGGCTTTGAACTATGGTTTGTCCCACTCTGTCAACTTCATCCGGCCATTCTCTAGATCTAGATCTCTCTAGACCATTAGTTGTTCCGTGGCTTGCTCTGTTTCCTGCTTTCCTGTTTCCCTACTCTGGTAGAGTGTTGGCAGTGTAGTAGCTCCTCAGTAAAAGTTTGAGGGAAGGAGAAAAGATGGAACAGAGGTACTGTAGGGACCGGGTCTTGCATTTTCATGTATCCCCCTACGTAGTGGACACAGTGATGTTCATTTATTCAAAGTGAGACACTGGGATAAAGTGACAGAAAAAATACATCAGCCTCTGTTTGCACCAAGTGTCCTGTGATGTGTGAGGTTGAATAAGCACATTTGTTTCATTTGAGCACTTAGCAAATACAAATTAATTCACTTAGCTATAATTACCTAAAGCTGTTTGGAAAACACTAGTATTTGTTCTCCATTGCCCAATTTACAAAGATCTTGTTTACACATTGGGACCTTCACAACTTCTCTTCAATTTCTTTTTCTACTAGAAAGCCTTCACCTCTGCCCACATGTGAGCTCTGATGCATCCTACCCCCGCCCCCCCAAGCAATGAAAGGTAGGACAAAGATCATGTATACAGCCCATTGTCATTGCGTAGCAATGACACACATAGCTTGGCTTGTTTGGTATCACAACACATGAGGAGGGGCTGCAGCTATATAGCATCTCCAGTGTCACCAAAGAGAAAGCAGAAACCAAAAGGGTGATTAAACCAAAAGCTGCTTCCTTCCCTATAAAGTACTTCCTAAATTCATACAGAGCCTGAATTTGTGCACCCAAGGTTTTTATTCTGGATAACTGACACTTTTCTATCACAACATTGTGCTTTTCCAAAATGCTCACGAATAATCCTTCTAGCAATTATGTAATAATTACTATGCAAAGCTGTGGGTCTCTAGTTTGTGTCGCCTATCATCTCCATATTTATCCCATAAGAAAAATATTTATCGCGGGGCGGTGGTGGTGCACGCCTTTAATCCCAACACTCCGGAGGCAGAGGCAGGCGGATCTCTGTGAGTTCGAGGCCAGCCTGGTCTCCAAAGCGAGTTCCAGGAAAGGCGCAAAACTACACAGAGAAACCCTGTCTCGGAAAAAAAAAAAAAAAAAAGAAAGAAAGAAAGAAAGAAAAAGAAAAATATTTATCCTATAGGGAAGAAAGAACATCTTTCTCAAATGGGGCATAAAAGGAGACTTGCCTCTAGTCTGTAAATGGCAGCCACGTCCTTGCCACCCTAGACCTTATCTCCTTCACTGCCGATGTGCTACAGATGTGAGGTCGGATGACACCGTTCTCCCTCTTCAGAGCATTTCTTCTTCTTCTTCAGGGCTCCTCTCACTCCAGAACAGCTCTGGAGACTACATTTGAGGCAGAATCCACCAACACTCAGAAATGCAATGACTGCTGTTTTGCACATGAGGCGTTGGATCTGGAAAGGGAAACAACTTTATATTTTTTTTACAAGATTCTTCCAGTACCTGTTCTCTCACTGTACAGTCTGACAGACAGTACCTTCTGGCCCTAAGTGTCACTTCCTCCCAGGAGATCTTAGTTAGGGTAATCTTCATTAAGCTAACACAGTGCCCTCTTTTCCATGCTTGGATTCCAGAAGATAAAAGTGGCTGGAGGTAACGCTGAGCTTGAGAAGATTTCAAAACTGAAATGTGTTTTCCCACACTTCCAAAGGACGCACGGCACTTCCCTTAAACCTGCATTGGTAGAACTGAGGAAAGCGATTTTAAACGCCTTTTAATAGAGCACAAACTAGCCAAGGTGACTTTCTGCAGTTTGGGCTGAACTCCCAATAAGGACCTAATTTAAAAACTGTGTTGTATATACGTTACCCTTTTTGTGATAAAATTATCAGGACCCCCATGTTGCTTGCTTCAGTTACACAATGTTTGCTACCTATTCAAACATCCTTCACAGCTGCCATGCTAACAATAAAGGACACATGCCAAACTGAATTTGAGAATCTTGATGCGGCCAGACTAATGAAGATCAAATGCCGTTGCAACGTTGTGAGAAATAAAATTTTCCTATAAGTACTTCTACAGATTTTGCTGTGGCAAACTGTACACATGCCCCCGGTTTAATGCACACGCCCTTGATTTCTGTAATACGGATGTGTATGCCTATGTATTTGTGTATATATACACCTCTATGTAGGGAGATAATGGATTTTTAATCCATGAAAAGGATTCTCCTTCTTAAAAGTCTAAATGAAGGGTTGCTGTCAGCTGAGATACGTCGAACTTTCTGACAGATTCAGGAGTCGAATCCCCAAAGACTAACACTTTCCTTTTTCAGAGCCATTTCCTATCTGTGTGACCCTCTGGGAGAACCGAGCAATATTCTGTGCATTTATTATGGTTAAAATAACCCAGAAGTGTCGATTTATACACTTTCTAGAGCTGAATTGGGCCAGTAATGAATGACATCTGATTCACTTCCTTTGTAAGGATAGAATCTTCATAAAGGAGCTCAAATATATTCTAAACCAACCCATGTAAATTATAAATAGGAGGTTTGTCAAGCAATTAAAAAGAAAAAACAGTTGAATTGTTATTTGATATATGAGTGATTTCCTGGACAGGGGTGGGGCGGGGACCGTTAAATTATATTGTAAGTAAATGCGCTATGTCTAATCACTACTCAAAAGAGAAAACAGTATAAAATAATGAAATAATAAGTATGACATTAATTGTAGGCATGTGAAGAAGTGAGCCAGGCATTGTAACATATGCCTGTGATCATACCATGAAGGGAACCAAGGCCACTTAGTTCTGTATCTGAGGTTCTAGGACAGTCTGGGTTATAGAAAAAGTCCTTGTTCCAGAGAACAAAAAGAAAAAGAAAACAAGCTGAAGACACATTCTGTTGTCTTGCATTGGAGATACTACACCAGAGCTTTATAGACTCAATCCACATGTTCACAGTGTCCCAAAACAGTTGATACCACAGATGGCAGTGGAGTGTGCCTTTTGCGAGTCACCACACCTTCGTTGACCGAATTCTGCCTAAAATCACAACGTTGATTCAAAAGAGCACCATTAGTACAGCATGTGGCCCTTCAGCATCAGAAACAATACCAGCAGCCATCTCCATTGCTGACAATAACGGAAATTTGCTTGGTCATGTTTACCTCTGAAATTTATATGTCAGGCCCTAGTACTGAAAGTGACCGAGTCCAATATTTAAAGGTGAGGTTTTTTAGGAAAAATGCTAGACCATGAATGCTCTCCTTCATGAGTGGAATTAGTACAGGTACAGTCAACACTGAGAGGAGCATCCAGGTCCTTTTGTGCCCTACTTCCCTCCCGCCACGTGAGAACATATCTTTCATACTTCCTTCATGTGATGAAAAACAAGAAAGAGCAGACTTCACGGGACAGCAACTCTACTAGCACTTGACCTTCAAGTTCTCAGCTCCTAAAACCTTGAGAAACAGATTTCCATTGTTTGTAAATTACACAGCCTGGAATGTTTGCTCCAGCAATTTGAGCAGACCAAGATGGGTCAATGCTTTGTTCGCTTTTGTTTTAGTAAATAAGCTAAGTTATGGTTTAATTCCTTTTTAAATTCAAGTGAAGAGTTGATAGTCTTGCAATTGCTTGAATAAAATAATTTGAAACATTTTTCACATATTCAAGAAAAAACTCATCAAGATGAAAACACATTAAATTATTTCCAGAATAGAAAAATAGAAATTACCTTTGGGGAATATGGTACACACCCTCAGTCACATATGTAATATGCACATACATGTGGCTTCCTAGAAAGAAGAACTTAATCATATGATTCTACTATCTTGTGAACAGACATTTGCTTTATTCCTAATGAACTTTATTTAAATATTGTTAAGCTAAAATAGAATGATTTCCTCCTCCCAAAATTATTTGCAATCCTCTAGTCATACAATCAACTCTAGTCAAGTTCACATTCTTCAATTTTCTCTAGAGCACAAGAAAATAAAAAAGAAATTCTATAGGATAACCTTTTCTTTTACTTAAAAAGAAAATCTCACAATGCCGGGCTGGGTGATGCACACCTGTAATTCTAACTAACACTCTGGAGAATGATGCAGAAAAACTCCAAATTCCAGACAAGCCTGGACTACACAACAGAGGAAGAAATCAAGTAAAGCAATTTCTAGAAGAGAAGGAAGAGGAAAAGGAGGAGGGGGAAGGAGGAGGAGGAGGAGGAGAAGAAGAAGGAAGAGGAGAAAGAGGAGGAGTAGAAGAAGAAAAACAAGAAGAAGGAGGAGGAGGAAGAGGAGGAGGAGGAAGAGGAGGAGAAAGAGGAGGAGGAGGAGAAACAGTGAAGGAAGAGAAACCTCATTCCATGATGTGCTAAGGATCTGGGCACATTGAAAGTTTTTATACATCTATCTCTCATAGAGGATATATTGATATTGAATATCAAATATGTATGTTGACACAGAGACAGTGCAATTCCTAGAGAATCAAAATTGTTTCTTTTGCTGTCCTACCTCATTTTATCCAGGTCTAGTAAAACAAAAATAAAGTGCTTCAAAACACTCATGTTTCTCATTACCAAGAAACTTAAACATCCACTTATAATGAGGATAATTTTCATCGACATATCTTCCTTCAAAGTGGAAATATGAAGGCAACCACAGCTGCTGTGAGTTCACGGGTTCAATAGCCACATCATGTCCAGAGGACAGTGTTTCACAAGACTCCCCCGACCCTCCAACTTTCACAATTTTTCTGCCTCCTCTTCCAAGATCTTGTGGTTACCTGCAGTAGACCTCAACATGATTAAGCCAGCCAAATATCTAACATGGATAGGGTAGGAGGAGCTCACAAGGCCCCAAGGCTAAGTGAGGAGCTACTGGCAATTGATATACTGGGAGAGGAAGAATCACTACCATTTGGGGTATGGCCACTGGTAGGTTAATCCATGCTCAGGTGGATTCACCTGGGTTAACACTCAATGAGTTAACACTCAGTGGGTTAAAAAAATGAATAATCAGGACCCTCAGAGATGGCTCAGCAGTAAGAACACATAATGTTCTTCCAGAAAATCCAAGTTTGGTTCTATAGACTCTATGGGCACTCATTTGTTCCTATGAACAAATACACACCTGTACCTAATTAAAGAGTAAATAAATAAGAAAGGAGGACATGTGGACCTTAATAATAAGTTGGAGGGAGAGGTGATGGTGTTTCTGTGGGGAGTAGGGGAGGAGAAGGGAAGGTAGATATGATCAAGACACATTGTATGCATGTAGAAGATTTTTAAGGAATAAATATAAAAAAGGATTAAATTGACAAACTTTTAGCTAGAGTCATTAATATGAAACTCAAATAACTAAAACAAGAAATAGAAGAAGAGACAATATATTTGATATCACAGAGATAGAAAGGGCCATAAAAGACTACTATGAACAATGTCAAGCCAGCAATAGTTTGCCCAGTCTTCTAGATTTTCTATACATAAGTTCTTGCCACCTACAAAAAGAGACTATTTTACTTCTTGTTTTCTTATTTAAACATCTCCTGTTTATTTTCCATATTTTTCCGTATATTCCAATTTCCTAATTGCTCTTGCTGGGATGTTCATTACTGTGCTGAATAGCACTGTTAAGAATGAGAGGTCTGTGCTTCATCTCGGGGGAAAACACATCAGCTCTCCCTGTTCAGCCTGGTGCAAGCTGCTAGTTTATCAAATATGATCATCTTTAGTTTTAGGCACATCTCTTCTGTACCTAGTTTGTTGAGAGTTTTTTTTTTATCATGACTGAATGTTTAGTTTTATCAAGTGCTGTTTTGTTGCTACTGTTATAATCATACGAATTTTTCCTCATTCATCAATATGGTATGTCATATATACTGACTTGTGCATATAAGAATGATCATTTCATCCCAGGAGAAATCTCATTTGATCCTGTTAATATGATATTGAATTCAGTTTGCTTGTGGTTTGTTTGGGGATATGCAAGGGAATACTGGCCCAAGACTTCCTTTTGTTTTTAGTGTCTCATCGTGCACAATTGAAATATTATTCAATATTAAGCACTAGGGTAAGGATAACTCTGTGAAATGTGACTGGCAGTGTTCCTCCCCCCTCCTCTCTCTCTCTGTTGTTTTCAAATAATTTCACAAGGTTTGTGCTACATCTTCTTTAAATGTTATACAAACTCACAAGGGCAGCCCTTAGGTCCTGGGCCTCTGTGTGTTCAGTTTTGTCTTCACTGTTGCTTTGGTTATATTTTTATGCTAATTCAGTCTCCTAACTTGCTATTTCTTGTGACTCAACTTCATTGGTTGTATGTTTCTAGAAATTTTTCCATTTTTGATGTAAATCAGAGTCAAATAACATCGCACTGCACATCCATTAGAATGCCTGTATCAAACCGACGAAAGATATAAATGATGGTTAGGATGTAGAAAAAAGAGAATCTTTGCATTCTACTGGTTGTAATGCAAATTCTGGGAAATATTACAGAGATTCCTCCAAAACTAAAAATAGAGCTGTAATTCAATCCAGTAATCCCATTTGTGGATGTAGAAGTCAGTGTGCTGAGGAGACACCTGAAGCCCCATATTCACCAAAGCATTATTTCTGACAGGTAAGGAAGGCATGAAATCTAACTTCTAATATTTTTAGAAGGGATAATTATGGTTGCCAATAATTAGTAAAATAAATCTGAATGCTTAATAGAGTTGAAATATTCCCCAAACAAAATATAATAATATTTGAGGTGATGGATATAACAAAGATTCTGATCTTATCATGCATCCATTATGATACACATAAACAGAAAGCTCACCTTGTACAGACAAGTACACACATTACCATATGTGGATTTTAAAATAAGTCTTTAAAAGATGATTGTGACATATATGCATAAATGAAATATTATTCAATATTAAGAAATGAAATCTCATTGTTTGTGCTGACATGGATGTACCTGGAAAGCATATACCAAGTAAAATAAACCAGGCATCGAGATAAAAATGCTGGAGGATCTTACTCATGTGAAGTCCATCAAAATCAACCTCATTAAGCAGAGAGAGAGAGTGAACAGTAGTTGCCAGGGGTGGGTACATGGTGGGAGACACATATTCATGTAAGGCAGTGGATATGTTTCTAAGTGAGTGTGGTAACCCTTTCACAATATATACATGTGTCAAATCATTGCTTTGTACACTTTATATATTTTAATTGCATGTGCAAACGTGTATGCGTGTGGGCATGTGTATATGTGCATGTGTGCTTTCTGTGTGTGTGGGGCAGTCCCCACAGATACGAGAAAAAGGGGTCAGATCTTCTGGAGCTGGAGTTACAGGCAATTATGGGCTACCCAATATGGGTGCTGGGAACCAAACTCTGGTCCTCTGGAAAAGCAGCAAGTACTCTTAACAACTGAGTCATTTCTCCAGCCCTTAAATATATACATTTTTAATTTGTTGATAATATCAATTAAGATTGAATAAAGCATTTTAAAATATGATAACCTTTAAGTCATTTGGAAGTATACAGTAAGTTTGTTCTCAGAACAGAACTGATGGAACACTGTCATTTATTTTAGATGTCTCCCATTAAAAAAAAATGCCATAGAACCATCAAGATGGCTTAGTGGGTAAAGTCACTTATGATACAACCCTGATGCCCTGAGTCTGATGCCTGGGACACATGGTGAATGGAGAATACCAACCACGTTCTGAAAGCTGCCCTTGGTTCTCACACAGGTGCTGTGGAGTGTGCACCAGACTAATAAACAAAAAGCTCAGACTTTTATTGTTGTTTTTGAGACAGAGTCTCTCTCAGGCTGGTAAGAGATCTACCTGTCTCTGTCTGCCTCTTGAATGCTGGAATTAAAGGCATGTGCCACCACACCAGGTTTAGGCTTAGACTCTTTATAGAATTAAATTTGTCTAAAAATCTGTTACAGTATCTGCTATGCAAGTATTAATGTAGTAATTGCATTTGAAACAAGAGTGCAGACAAGAATGCATGCATTTGTGGGTTATTAACCACACAATCATTTTTAATGATTTGTGAGTTTATGAAAAGGCAGAAAAATATTCAATTTGTTTTTAATCCTTTGTGTATAAAAGGAGGAAGAAGGATGGAGGGCGAGGGAGAAGAGAGAGAGAGAGAGAGAGAGAGAGAGAGCATTAGTGCCCCATAAATGTGTATAGATCACTTAAATTATCTATTATCAGAAAAACATGATGAACTTTGTAAGTTATTACAGCATGAAGATTTCATTATTTTGATGAAATGCTCGATGCTAATTCACTGCAAAACGATCATAAGTAATACTTGAGTATATGAACCACACTTGTCAAAGTAAATGAACAAAACACTGTTTTGATGTAGGGTCCTTGAACTCCTTTATGGCGTTGGCTTTGTTTACATTGTAATTTTCAAAATTAAGTAATCTGCATGGTTCCCTGGTGTGAATTAGCAAGTGGCTCTCAATCAATGTTTCATGTTTTCTTCAGTAAGCCCACGGAGGAAATAGTGCCTGATTTCTTTCATGCTGTAAAAAACTACGGTAGACAGTAAATCTTGCTGCTTGACTGGGAAGACCATAGTTTTGCATTATGTACTACACCACCCTTTCAGAGTCATCCCTCCATATATTCAGTGAAAAGACAAAAGTAGGGAAAAAATCAAATTTATTCTGTAACCATGAAGCACAGAACAATGTATTTCTAATAAAATTATTCTACCATTCCACTAAAAGTGTTACATACTTTCTCTGAACACTTGTACACCGATATATAAAAAACTAAAGATATCTTAGTGCACTCTGCCTGCACTGCCCCCAAACACACTCTCACTAGAAAACAACTGATCAAATTTGCATGTTTAAGTCTTCGACTCTCTTATTTGAAAGACCTAAAATCTGATTATTTATTTTGAAGTATCTTTTCTTCAGAAGTAAGATGTGGCTAATGATTTCAGTAAAAGAAAACAAGAGGATGAATTCAGTATAGGAAATAAAACATGAAACATTAAAAAAAAATAAGGCAGTGATCTCAAAGCCAAGGTTTCATGGTGGATTGTCATTATTTATTGGAAAAGTCAAGTGTGCACCAATGTAGCGTCTCTTTGGTTTCAAGGACATAAGAGAATCTGAAGATAAACCAAGAATGTAATCAGCAAAATATGTAGGAGTGGGGGAGAACACACCTGTTGCCATCGACTCAAAAAGCCATGTCTTCAAAGGCACAAAAGAGCAAACATGAAAATGGTAAGCTACATCAGTGTTCTCAAAGCATCAGAAAGAAGCTAGAACTAAGAGAAATGATGGGCCTGAACTAATTGGATTTTAAATCAAGATCAAAATGCAGCATGCATTATCCAGAAATGGAGTGGTCTAATTTAGTAATTACGGGATTCTCTGCCATTGATTCCATCACAGCTCTCAGTGTCTCAGGCATCAGATCCACCCCCCTACTTCCCCTGGGATGGCACAGCCTTCTCATTTTTTGCTGTTAGGAAACTTCCATCAATGCATTGTTTCAATTTTTCATCCCCTCTTATCTCTCCTGCAAGATCCCTTTTGCTGAATACAGTTTCCAATCAATAGAATAAAATGGTATCCGTAAGTACAATTTGGAAATTATTACACATATCTTCATTTCTGGTAAATTCTGCTTTGAGTCTGGGAACTTTAACCCTTTTATTTGGGGGCACAAACATTTTCTTTGAAGTTCCTTTTATTTATAAGTAAGACTTGACTAATGATCTCAGTAAAGGGAAAAAAAAAGAGAGGAAGAACTGGGAGGGAACACACCTGTTGCCATAGTCTCAAAAGCCATGTCTTCAAAGACAGGAAAGGAAAGAGCAAAGGTAAAAATATTAAAGCTCCTTTTGGCTTCTCAAGGCCACGGTAAAACTAGAACTACAAGTAATGAAGAGCTGGACTTACTGGATGTTAAATCAAGATCAAAATATAGCATAAAACATCCAGAAACAGAACAGGAAAAATATTTAAAAAAAAAAATAAAAGAAACCTGCTCGCCGGGCGGTGGTGGCACACGCCTTTAATCCCAGCACTCGGGAGGCAGAGCCAGGTAGATCTCTGTGAGTTCGAGGCCAGCTTGGTCTCCAAAGCAAGTTCCAGGAAAAACGCAAAGCTACACAGAGAAACCCTGTCTCAAAAAACCAAAGGAAAGAAAAAAGGAAAAGAAAAGAAACCTGCTCATGATTCATAACGTACTAAGAGAAATAGATCAACTACCCCTGAGCTTCCAGTACTGAATGGAATTTCTGAACTGACTGCACAAGATGCCAAGCTCTAGAAGGACAACTGACTGTAGCAATATTTGGCCAGCTCAACAGATGAGAACTCATTTTTTCTGTTTGCACATCTGATTGCATTGAACAAATGTAAACCATATGAGCCAATGGCAATGATTTAGGATTATAGAACAAATAAAAATGAATAATGGTTGCAATCTGGACTTGGATTCCATGTTATCTGTACTATAAAATGATGTATGTGTGTATAAAATTTTCTGTTAGCAGAACAATGCACTGATCAGCATGGCCTATCAGAGAGTTAAAAATATTCATAATTTGCAGAGAGCTTTACGTTTCAGAGAGTTAGAAAATATCCAGGATTTGCAGATAGCTTTATGTTTAGGTCTACTAACAACTCTGAGACTTTAAGAAAGACACGAAAGCTTCAGTCCACCTCAATTTTCTTTTCTTCAGAATGAGACCCAATACTAGGATCATTAGGGCTTTGAGTGTTCAATACTCTGAAGGATATAAAGTTCTCAAATAATATCTCAACACGGTAAGTGCTGTTTATATGATGATAGCAAAGTCATAGCCCTTGCTCTTTGTCCTCAAGAGAGCAGAGGGATAAAGGATGGTACATCGCTGAAGGTAGTGCGTCACTCTTTGAAGGATACTGTATTTTTACAGGGCAGAATTTCTGTATTGCTGCTGTGAATGACAGGTCCCGTTTGTTAGTTAACTAAGTTCATTGTTTTGGACTGTGCAGATTTCTGAAGTATTTGGGTAATTGAACCAGAGAGCCAAAATTACAACTTCTAGTACAGCACATACCCATGTCCTCTGTCTGACATTTTCTTTCTTCAGGGGTAAACTCTACTGAAGGCAGACTGCAACGAGGAAGTTGTCTAGTGTAATAACGCAGTATGATAGAAACAAAGTTTTTAATTTTGAGTATTTTAGCATGAAATAATGTGTAGTTATACGTTTCCAAAGTCAGAGGGCTATGCCTACCACTGCCCTTCTTATACCTTTTATTTTTCCAAACACCAAATTTAGCTTCCAATTCTTTTGCAAGCAGCTAGTATTTCCCCTCCAGATCTTTTTGCTCATTTTAGAAAGACGCTATACAATCAAAGCCATACCAAGCATTGTCACCTTAGGAGACAGCTTCTGGGGGTAGATTTACACAGGATCCATTTCTTGTTAAAAAAAAAAGGGAGGGGGGCCTCATCCTTATTATCAGTGTAGGTGAGCACCACTGTGTTTTCTGTATACAGAGAGACAGGGAAATCTGTTGTTAAAATTTAGGTACTGGAGCAAGATCTAATGTTTGTAGGCTTCCTCTACCACTAAGTATTCTGTAACCATGCTCAAGTTAGTTATTGTCCCCAGTACTCAATGCCCACAGCTATAAAACTGAACAATTACATCTGCTCATAGAACATTAGAAATGAGGCAATGAGGCCAAGTAAACAAGGTGCACCAAGAAATTTGTAAGCACACTTGATTATTTGTCATATTCATATTTATTTATATTATTACATAAATTTGCTTCATTTGATATTAAAAATTATAATTGTTAACCATGTGAGAGACTTCTGCAGCCATCATCTGGTACTAAAAGTCAACCACTCTTACTATTAGACCCTTTCTCAGAAATCACAACACAAGGAAGCAAAAACAATGTTTCCTTCTTATTACATAATTTTTTTTAGTCTTTTGTAATTTCACATCAAACATTCCAAACCTACCCATCTCCCAGTTCCTCTGTATCTGCCCTTCTTCCTTGCATCACCCCCTCCCCCACAAGGAAAATTTAACAAGAAATAATAAAAATAAATTAAAAATAAAATAAGAATATTAACTAAAAAGAATAAACAAAAAACAAAATAACAAAAAAAATAAAAAAAAATTATAAGAAAAAAATCACTTCATTCCTCCACCATTCCCGCCTCTCCATCGCCTCTTCATTCATCTTAATGGCACCGGGAGCTGTGGTGTGTCATATAATATATTCTTTTGACCAAACAACTTTACTCGCAAATGTTCATTGCGTAGTGTGTTGTTGGTCAGGTTCAAGGTCTCTGGCCTCTGTTACACCATCAATGTTGGACCCTCACTGAATCTCCTCTCAGACATCCTGCTATTGTCCCTATTCATGGAGACCTAGGACTTCTATTGTCCCTATTCCATGGGACCAGCCACTTTAAGCACTACAGCATGTCATAGATGGGGTAGATGTTGGGGAATGCCAACTCAATGCCCTGGATGTGTGCCTGTGTAGATGTGTGGCTTAGTCAGTTCAGACCGATGGGACAATTTCTCTCAGGTTGTGTGGCAGAGCCAGCTCTCCCACATTTGTGGTGAGGGGTGAAACTAGCTCTCCTATGAGAGGATGAACCAAAGGGGAGGTGGGGTGGTGGCAGGGTCAGCTCTCGAGTGAGGGGCGGGGCCAACTCAGCACTGCCCTGGTCCTTCAACATATGGTTTAACACATGGTTCTCATGGGCCCCTGTGGTAACATGGGCAATGGACATCAACACAGATCCTAGGTGCATCTGGACCACAAACCCAGACATGGTCATCAGTAGCATCTGGGGCCCAGTTCTCACTATGCCCCCAGGTGGAAACACAGGCATATAGGGATGGGCCCAGAAGTAACATGATCCCCAGACTCCAACATGACCCCTGATAGAATCATGGTGATGGCCCAGACCCACTATTTGTTTGGCAGGTTTGCTCATGCCTGGTACCCTTCTAGGTACTAGAATACTGAGCACAATGAACACAGTGTAAGCTTCAGTCATTTCTTAAGTCCTTATTTTATGGCATCATTAGTACAAGGACATTGTCAACCTTCCAAAGAATCCACACATTAGCTTACAAAGAACTATCATGCATAATTAAAGCATTGTCAATTTTCTTTTTAATTTTTTTTTTTGTGTGTGTGTGTGTGTGGTGTGTGTGTGAGAGAGAGAGAGAGAGACAGAGAGAGAGAGAGAGAGAGAGACAGAGACAGAGACAGAGACAGAGAGCTTGTGTTATGTGTGTGCAAGTGTTCATGGAGAACAGAAGTGGGCATTGGATCCACTGGAACTGGTCTTATGTGCAAATGGAGCCTCCCAATACAGTTTCTGAATTCTGGTCCTGTAGAGAAGCAAGAAGAGAAGGAAGTGCTCTTAACCACTGAGCCATCTCTCTGGCCTCACATTCCTAAATTTTTAAAGCAGAAACATATTTTACATTCTTCATCATGTATTTTAATTTCTGTTTGACTTCAAGATAAATATTGACAGACGCTGAATATTTTACTATGTCTTGTATGGTTCCAGGAAATATAATGTTTTGCCTCAGAAATGCTCTCTGAGCTTACATATGTTCACAATTATCTGGGTCAATATATAATGCTTCTACTGGTTCCAAAAATTATACTTAAAAAACTAAAAGCAGAAATGTCAGTTTCTCACGTTTGTAGTTTTCTCTTTACTCAGGAGGAAACAACAAATTCATGTTGATGCCTTCTGAGACGTGGTGCTCTGACATGCTGAAACCAAGGTGTTTATAAAGTGTGAGCTAACATTAGCTTTGGGAGATTTGAATTTCTGCACATAAGGGGGAAATGTGGATTGGAATTAGCCTGCTGACAAAAACAAGTAACAAACTCAATAAATAGCAAATCACTAGTTAGTGCACTGAGAAACAGATACCCCACCACACTGTGGTCTGTACCAGACAATTTTAAAGAAAAATGGGAAAGAAAGATGACATACAGTCATGCAAAGTTTTGTGCCCAGAGAAAATTTCTAGACTTCAGGTCAGAAAAGAGAGACCCAGGTAGAGCCTGGCTGTCTTTGTGATGAAAAATTAGCTAGGCTTTGTACCTCATTTATAGGAGAAATGGTGCAGAGACAGAATAAGTATAGGAATCTCCTTCCATCCAGCTAATATAAACCTACACACTGTGTAGTGGGTAGCCACTCCAGCTTTGGTCTGGAAGTTCCAACCCCCATTGAGGCTTCCGTAACTATCACGCCTACAAGGCGGGGCCAAGGGAGGGCCTGAAGACCTGAGACCGGGATGCGCGGCGCTCTCTTGTTTCCTAGACCTGAACGCGAGAGGTAGACCGAGGAAAGTTCTCCAGAGAACACCGCCAGACTGCGCTGCGTCTCTTCCAGAACCCATCATCTACCTATCCCTTCATTTGTGAGTTACGCCTTTAAATAAATCTCCTTTTAACTACGTGGAGTGGCCTTAATATTTACACCAATATCTGGCGCCCAACGTGGGGCACAAACCCACGACCCTGGGATTAAGAGTCCCATGCTCTACCGACTGAGCTAGCAAAACTCTAGCTACAACACTGAGACACTGGGCAGGAACTTTCCAGAAAAGAACACTTGTAACTTACAGACTCATGCAAGGCCAAGGATTGCTAAAAAATCCCTCTATTTAGACACAAGATATCTGCCTGAACGCATAGAACAACAAAGGCTAAGTTTCAGCAGGCTAATTAGCCCTACGGGGGAGGGGCGGGAGGGGGGAAGACAGTGTATCCTAGAAGAATTTGAAAACAGGTCCCAACAGATGAAGCATTACAAAAAGGTATTATCTGCCAGAAGCAATTACAATACCATTGATTAGAATTTTTTAAAATCCAGCATTTAGCTGAGAGCTAGAAAGTTGGTCTTCCCCAGGGATGAATCCCTTAGCTTGTTATCAAATACCAGTGGTCACTTGAAAATCAGATACGTACAAGCATCTAAACAGACTCAGCAAGTTGTATTTATATATAACTGCATATATACATACACGTAATAATAACAACTAATGACAAAAAGACTATGTTTGAGGGAGAGTGAAAGCTGAACGACATGGGCGATGATTACATATATATAAATGTATATATATATTTATACATATAATATAAATAATATATTCTTTATTGTTACATATATTATATATAGGATATATGTGTGTACAATATATTATATGCATTGTATACATGTATAACAACAAATATGTTATTTTTATGTTATGCATAAATGTATATAAGTTTATATATTCATATATATTCATATATATATATAGCAGCTTTGTTCATGCCTTGTACCTTTCTGGGCACTAGAATACAGAGCACCACAGAACACAGTCAGGATTTCAGTCATTTCTTGATCATTTCACCTGAGAGGTGAAGAAGGGAGTCAATCATTTCTAGACACACCAAGCAAGGAGTAATTTCTGAGATTTTGGAGTGATAGTTAATCTCAGTATATTGTATTCTACTCTCACTGTTGATAAAATGGAGCTAAAAATGAAAAGAACAATTGGGACATTTGTTAACTCTAGGAAAATCCAGGATTTGCAATGTTTCAGCTTTTCTCATTTGCTCTAGTGTGTATAAAAATGTTGACATAAAACTTACTGTTAGATATTTGATTCATTTTATCCAGTATCCCCACAGACCTTCAACCTGCTGATAGGCTTTTGAACTCTTCAATCAGAGACGAAGCATTAAATGGTAATTCCAAATTTAATTGTCTATTAGTTCCACTGGTTTTCAAAATTGTCACTAGCCTTAATGCCCTGAATAAGAGTCTTCTGTAAGTGTTGAGACTGTCTAATGGTCTTATTTCACAAATGAACAAATGAAGATTGATAGTTAATGCATAATCACACACCTGAAATTTGAAGCTCTTAATTTCCATCTTGTGCTTTCCGCTACGCAGTCCTATGTACTGAAAGAAAGGAGTTAGTTCATATTTTTCTTAGAGAGTATGTCCTCTTCTGTAAGTGTAAAGGTTTTAAAAAGTTAAATGCCTCAACACTTTAGACTTTCAGCCTTTCCTGGTTAAAATGTAGGACTAGAAGGAATAACCATATATATATATATACATATATATATATATATACATATATATATATAACCTTTTACAAGATGTACTTACATAAGTGATGCTACTACGCTGATAGAGTTCTTAAAAAACTAACCTAACATTCAAATAGGTTGCATTCATAGTTAAACTCTGGTGATGTCATCTAAACTTTGAAGGCTTTTTTAGAACACCATAAATAAAGGGGCTCTGCACTGAGTCCCTTCACCTGTGGCTTTAAAGCCCACGTCTCAATGAGGCTTTCTTTGAATTCACTAATGAAACGTTACAACTCCCAGTGTCACTTGATACATCCACACCATAACGTCTACACGTGAGGCTCAGGGAATATCAGAGAAGAGGGAAGAAAGATGGTAGGGGCCACAGAACCAAGAAAGCTGCTGTACGATTGTGTCTCCTAGAAACGGCAGGGAAACTTAGCCCATGACACCACACCAATATGGCTGCCTAAACAAGACCAGAAGCAGTATAGCATGAGCAGATGTGATAATGTGGAAGGGGGAAATCTCCAAGAGCCCAATTCCTAGACAAAGAATTGCAGGCAACTAAAGACTACTGAGGGAGAAATAGTTTTCCCCAGCAGTGAGCCTTTTTTCTTTTTCAATGCCAAATTATCAGCCCTGGCATTTTGTACATATAAGTAACAACAAATGGACTGAGAAAGTTGTAGTCAAATATGTATATACTTAAACACACATACATGTATACATACACATGTGTATATTCCTTTAGGAATGATAGATATCATAATGGTTAAGTGAAAGAGGTCATGAATTTGAGAAAGAATAAGGCGAGTACGTGAAAGCGGCTAGGGGAGGGGGGAAATGATGTGGTCATATTTTAATTAAAATTAAAAAATAAATCAAGGTAGTAAACTAAGTTTCCTGAGAGCATATTCAGAAGAGACACAAACTGGCATGGTTTACCGAAAGCTCTGTCTTAGGTCAAATATTTCTAGTTCTTTCATCTCCTAGTTGCTATAATCCCCTTATTTCTGAAATCTACTCTGCTTCCTTCCTTTGCAAACATTCTACTTTCTGGATCACTCTTACCCAAGTTACTATATTTTGTCTGGTGGATCCTCATTCAAGCCCTTTAAATTCTTCCCTCATCCATAGGCCAGCCTGAATCTCTCTCCCCGCCTCACTCTGTTTCTCTTCAGATATGCTAGGGTATCATGCCTTTACCTACCTTGGTAAACTGGTCAGGAGGACTCACTCATTCACCAGCACACAGTGGCTTCCTCACCCCATAACCACATCAACAGCAAAAATGAACCAAAGAAAGATCTAAACTTTTGCTCAATTCAATTTTTTAAGATGGGCTTCAAGAATAAATGAAGGTGGTGTTACTAAAAGGTGGGTGAAGGTTCTGCTTACACTCATCATTTGTTCATAAGCCTAGTTCCTAAGCTAACTTGAATTTGATTATCCCAAAGACACTGGCTAGACCAGGGTCCCTATTTTAAGTATATGCAACGAGGCAAGCCACCTATACATTATGGTTATAATGCATGTTCTGTAACCATCTGTTTGTAACCAGGAAACAACACACATACAAAATATCAGCCAGGGAAACTGTGAGACTGGTGGGAAGAGTGCAGGCAACCTACAGGCCATTCAGAATCTGCAGTTCTCCTGTGCGTTCCCACTGTCACATGACCAAACTGCTTGATACAGTGCTACAAAGATAAAAAACGCTAGGGTTTCCTTTCTCTGTGCATGCGACAAGGATATATAAAAATACTAGGATTTCCTTGCTCTGTGCATTCTTAAGACATTTCTCTTCTCCAGAGACATTCTTACCTTAAATTAGGGAAACTCCTTGTTTGATAACAATTTCTATTTTCGCTATCAAAGTTAACGAATTTCATTAATTCATGTTGCTGACATTACTCTGTGAAGATCATTTCCGTTTTGAGTGCCAGCAGCAACCAAAATGATGACACTTCTTGTCTTCTTTCTACACCGAAATGTAAATAATTCTGATAACCTCTTGCTATGTGGGAGGCGGCTGTCTGGTGTGATTATTAAATTACAGCTCCTGTATTGTATTCTCCCCAGTTAATGTTCACCCTAATTCGATAGACTGAATTGTATATGATGCAGAAAATTCCTACTTGTACTCACAAAACATAGTTTAGCAAATTACTCTCTGACACTCTTCATTTTATTTCATGAGTATTTGAGGTAAAAATTGAACACAGTTTTTCTTTTTAGTTTGTTCATCTGAGGAAACTGAAGCCTTTTAAAAGTATTTGTCATAAAAACACACACCCACAACCCAAGCAAGTGGTGTTATTTCACTCTGTCCACCGTGGGGAAGTCAGTAGATAAGGGTACATAACCTTCTTCAACATCACACATCAAGTTAAGGGCAGAATCAAAGACAGAAATTGCATGCCTCACTTCAGTGGCCCCTATTTTATGTACTGGACCTTGCCTCCATCCAGCTACAACTCTTCCAAATGGTAGCTTTTTGAGCCAGCCTGTCCCTGATACTCAGTTTCTTTTATGGCATTTCCCACTTTTACTTCAGTGTCTGCTCAGTCCTCGTTTAGAGCAGGTCTGCTCTGAGCCCAAGAGAACACAGCACTTGTTAGTGTCGTTCCCAGTGATGTGTACATTCTGACAATGCAGCTGATCCTGGAAACCATGATTCATATTTTATTGCCACCTTCCTGGGTTGCTTTTATGGCTGCTTTTATTGCCTCCATCTATTTATTCAGAAAGTGTCATTTCGAAAATATAAACCTTAAAACAAGAAGGCAGTTGAGGGGAAAAATAGAACCTGTACTTCTTTGGAATGACTTTTAACAAACTGTATTTCAGAACATGTCCACTCTTCCAAATTTATTTCGCTGAATGACCTTCCACCTGCTACCCCAACAAATAAAGATGCTGTGAGTAGAAGCAGAGAGAATGAGAGAGAGTGTGTGGTAATCTTAGACTCACCTTTCAAACACTTTCACTTTACAGATGATCATACTGAGGTCTAGAGCAGGTGAGGAGGTGATTGCCCAAATCTACACAGCCATTCATACTGCAAAGAAGCCAGTCATATTCCAACCTGAACCTGGTCCACCCAAGGATATTCTGCACATTTCTGAGTCTCTAAGGACAGGTGTTTAGTAAGTCACTGATGGAGAGGATCCTCTTCCCCCTTTTGCACTTCTCTGTGCAGACAGCCATAGAAACAGTGAAGAGGAGTTCCCAGGAAGAAAAGGAATGCTTTCACCTCCAGGCAGGTTTGCTTATCTTATCCTTGTTAGCTCAAGTCCGGAAGGCTAGCAAAAGCAAAAAGAACTGGGGGAAATGGAGGTGTTCACTCTGTTTGCTTAGATGATTCTGTAAACATCCCACAAGACCAGAATGGTAGTTAATGATTGACAGGTCAATCTGTCATGATGTACTGATTAAGTATATAATATATGTGTAGCACTATAGTACAGAAATGTGAGTGTTCCAAAGAAAACAATAATTGAAATGAATGGTTTTTAGTATTTCCATTTGTCATGTAATAATTTGAGGCAGACAGGAACTTTACAACCTGATTGCCAGAGCAAAAGGCAAAGTTAAGATCATTTAGTTAAATACTCATCAAGGATAATTGCTATATAACCCTTCTTAATTAATTTTTTTACCTAAATTATCTAAATATAAGTTTATAAAGTGCGAAATATGGATGTAACTAAAACAAAAGGGATGCACATATTTGACCATCTTTTCTTGTGGAGTAGGATTGTTCAAGCTACATACTTTTGCCCGAAATACATTAGGCAACAAACAGTCTAAGACCCTTCTAGAAGAAACTTGACAATATTGAAAACATCTCATCTTTCACTTAGAAACATCGTCTCTAAATTTAGTCCTATACATATTCGCTTTCTTATGTGTGATGAAATCTACTAAAATTGATTTCATGTTAGCCATAGTTAAATGTAATCACTTTGCTCATTTATCCTGATATTTTTATTCTGTATTTAGTACAGGAACTGTGAGATTAAGTTTTCTGTTCACTTGGATTTCTACCAAAGGTCATCCTTTCCCAGTCTAACAGACCATCAGCATCAAGGAAATCTTCTAAATTATTTAGTTAAAAAAGTGACATTAAAAACTAGTCTCACTGTTTTAAAGACCAATTTATATTGACTTTAAATCACTGTAAAGATAAATTTTAATCAGTTAAAGATTTTCATATTACATGAAAAGCAAGTATTTTCTTTTGCAAATTTGGTGTTCTCTCTTTGTCTGTACATGTGGTGTGTGTGTGTGTGTGTGTGTGTGTGTGTGTGTGTGTTCATGTGTACATGCTCATGCGTTTTGGGAATCAAACCCAAGGCCTCTTTCATGGCAAGCAAGCACTCTACCAGTAAGCTGTATCACTAGCAACTTTTACTAATTTCAAAAGATAAACTTCGTTAGCTTATTTTTAATTAAATTATTTGTTGTGGTGAAGATAAAATCCAGGATCTAAGCAGGCTACGCAAGTAATTTGTAATTCAATTGAAAACATTTTATATTTCATTTTTCTTAAGACACTTTTTACATATTCTAGTAAGTTCCAGTTATCAAATCATAAATTGCACTTGCATGTAACTATGTGTATATGTATATACATGTATGTGTGCATACATGTTTACACATATAAACACAAAGAGATGGCCCTGATAAGGTAACTGTAGATGTTATTAACAAGGCAGCAGATGCAGCCTTTAAAGTCTAGTGCCAAATGGTCAGCCCTGAAAACATGCACAGAAGTAACATTATACAAACCGAGCAGGTTTTATTTAGAAATGCATATATATATATATATATATATATATATATATATATATATA
>CABHPH010161725.1:18998-52991 GCA_902168325.1 Peromyscus nudipes | reverse complement strand
GATATTTTAATTGTGTTGAAATGTGATTTTATTTGTATGTTAATAAAAAAAGTTTGCCTGGAGATCAGGCATCATAGCGAGCCAGAAGCAGAAGTCTGGCGGTGGTAGCACATGCCCTTAATCCGATCACATGGCAAGCAGAGTCTCTGTGTGGTCAAGGACACAGCCAAGCATGGCGACATGAGCCTTTAATCCCAGTACCAACCATAGAGACCTGGAGGTCTGTATAGACAGGCAGTGATGAGGAAGTCATGTGGCTAGGCTTAGAGCCAATGAGAAAGTAGAACAGAAAAGCAATAAAAACACAGGTTACACAGGAAGAAACTTTCTCTGGGGAAGCAATGGCAGTGAGGTGGTAAGATAAGGTAGTCGTGGCTCTTCACTAGTTCTCTGATCTCTTTAGCTATTACCTCTGTATTTGGCTCTGTGTTTCTTATTTAATAAGACTGTTTAGAAATTTGTCTACAATCAACTCTCTCCTATTCCATTGTGAATAAACTCATTGTTTACTCTCTGTAAGAGGGTAAAATCACAGTGTGCTCCCCTCTACTACTGAACTAGTTTCACTTACTTCTTGAAGATTTGAACCTCCAATATTTGTTGGAAGCTGGGGTGTAGCCACTATGACTGCCTTCCAGGCATATATCATAGAACCATTTCATTCTATTCTGTCTTAGAATTCTTTTTTGTGCTATTTTTATTTTCTCTCTTCTTACACTGGTAGATTTTAAAAGTACCTGCCTACTGCACCTCTTACCTACATTTTTTCCCCTATTCTGGTTCTGAAGTCTACTTTCTCTACTCACTAGTCAAGAAAAGTGGAATAAGAGCTTTGACCCATGAGCTAATTTTCTTGAATATTTAACAATGAGCATTTGTATGAGTAGATTTCTTTATCATATAAATATGATAGAATCTTCCATTATATTTGTACCATAATGATGACACTCCCAATTTTTGACATTTATATGGAATTGTGAGCTCTGAGGGTTAATCAGGCTGAAATAGGATAAAGTTTTGTCTAATACTATAATTAGCAAATTATGTTTAGTACAAAGCATTTAAAGCACTTCATTTCAATTATCCTCTAGGAGGAGTTTCCCACTGATGACATCATAGCCAATCTAGGTAGGTCCAAACATGCCCTAAATGTTGTTTCCAGGGTTAAGGTAGGAGAATAGTCATTCTTTCCTGTGACATAAACTACCCAAGGACCAGAATACTGCGGCAAACTGGGCAGAATATTCTCCCTACTAGACTAAGCAGAAAATTATCAAATGTTTCCCACAGTGTGGACACCAAAATTGACATATTGTCATGTAAAGTCTTTCTATTCTTTGATTTTTAATAAACTTTACAAACAAAAAATGTTGTCCAACAATTAAGTTTATAAAATAGACTTTATAAGGGGTGTGAGAGTAGGTATATACTATGAAACTAGATAAGAAACCAGAGGGAAACTAGGGGCAGTAAGAAAGGGAGACTGGGAAGGTAGCTAAGGTCACATGTGGCATAAATGTAGAAAGGCTACTAGATGTGGGACAGCACAAAGTAGGGGGACTTCAGGAGAAAAATCAAGAGAAGGCCAGCAACTAAAGCAAATGCTGCTGTAAAAAAAAAACAAACAAACAAACAAACAAAAATCCCGTAGTGAAACCCAATTCTTCATGTGCTGATAAAAATCATTTTTAAAGGCAGTGGGTAGTAACAAATATTAGGGGAAAGTCCTAAGGTTCAAAATGATTGACCACTACCACTGGGCTATAGAGCCATACCCACCTGAAGAGAGCTTTCCTGTTTGACTTAGTGACTTACTTCATGTGGATCCGTAGCCACATGGAACCGTCACAGGTTTTATAGATCCAAGAATTAGCCCAGGCAGAACGGGGGAGCCAAGTTTATAAAATCTTTAGTGAAAAAAGTTGACAAAAAAAAAGGTCTTTTCCCTCCTAGGCGACTCAAATAGTCCTCTAGGTGAGGAATAGCATTCTCTGCAACCATATTACTCCCTTGCCCTAGGAATAATTTGATGAAATAAGAAGAGGTCTAAGTTGAACAACTAACAAAGCAGAAATTATTTCTATGTCAAACAGCATACATAAACGTCTCAGTGGATCCTACACAAAAGCTTGTCATTGGTATTCTCATCACTGACCAGCATGTCTGGGCTCTCAGGCTCAGCTCCGTCCTAAGGGGCAGGTAGGATATGGCTACAGACGGAATGCCCATCTGAGTTCCCCTTTCGCCTAACAACCAATGCTTGAGACCAGTTGGAGCATTTCTTTAAGCCGTTTGCCCCACCGCCAATTCTTGCTTTACTTTAAGCCTATATGGGAGCAGAAGGGGGAGTTATAAACCCCCATTCTATGGATTTCCCTAAGAAAATGTTATCTCAATATCAACACTTCATTAAATATCCAGAAACGGGTTGTTGTCATAGGTCTAATTCTCCCCCCAATCTAACTAATCAGAGTACACTTCAGCATCCTTTCCTGTGAACTTTTTAGTTCAACCAAAGTTTTTCTTTTGCAACAAATAAAGAAGTGACCATGTATTGATGGGTAAGAACACAGAGGACTGTGTCTCGTGAGTGATCTCCCACAATTCAGAATCTTTATTTAAACGTATTCCACAGGTTTATTTATAGTGCAAAGACATTTTTAGTGTTAATGAGGCCAAAATTACACCACGTTTACTCCTCTGCCTCTCTGCCACTGTTTCAGGCACCACAGTCTTTGTTCTGTTTTGGTTTTTGTGGCAGTATCAAGGACACGCTTTTATGTTGGCCCTGTCAACACTTTTGGTTGGATTCAATTTGTCCAACTGGCCCCTCTACCAATCTAGTTAAAGTTGCCGAAACGTGTATGTTTTGAGCACTAATTAAGAGCAAACATCTCATTTTAGATAATGTAGTTTTTTTTAAAAAATACCTACGATATGATGCCATTTTACCTAATTGTCTTTCTTGGTTATCTTAATACTGAAGGGTGAGGGCTTAAACTTCAAACAAAATATTCTGTGAAATAATAACATGATGAGTTACAAAGCCCTTCAAACAGCTCTAGCTTTTATAAGAGAACACACAGTGATCTTCCGTCATCCCATGCAGCAATTCCAGTAAAGATGGGGGGTGGGGGAAGTAGAGAAAGCTCCTTTGGTGGCAGTACTCCAAATCAACTCCTGTAAAAAGGAATCTAATTATTTTATAGGACTTGATGCTTCATCCTGTGTTTCCTGATGTGTCTTCCTATCTAAACATCTTATATTTTAATGCTTTCTATACTTCTTCTCAAATACATTACAGATCAAAGGGTATCAGTCAGCCAACATATATCTGAACTCTGCGTTATTTGAAATAGGTTCCAGGACAATTCACAGAAAACAAAAACAAAAACTGAGCTCCTTGAAAATAAATGCTGTATATGATTTGATGGTAAATATTTCCATAACAGATGTAAAGGATATAGTGTTTGTTTCCATAGAGGAGGCTTGATCTGCAGAACAAACACTTGCTATCCACCAGTAAATACCAAACTTCCCATGATACGATATGACCTGACTAAAGTACAATTTATTTTCCTCATGTTCTAATGACATCAATATTAGATGACCTGACTTTTTTTTCTCAGTGTGTCTCAGTATCACTACACACTTTCAAGAGCATTTCTTTAGCGGGTAATGAAATTGAAAGAATGCACATTCCAAAAAAAGAAAAAAGATTCCTCTGAGAAGTCTTTGAGGTACGTTGAATAAGCCTGACCATGACTCATGAAGATATTTTACTTTCTTTTTCTAGCATGTTTGAAAACTCATCAGAACAGGTCTTTTATTCCCGGTGAAGGAGGAGTGGGGTAAAGGAATCCCCTAAAAAATAAATCAGAGCTATCTCATTGGAATGGGTGGTTCACTCTTTCCCTCTCCCCCTCCCTCTCCCCTCTCCCTCTCCTTCTCCCTCTCCCTCTCCTTTTCCCTCTCCGCCTCCCTTCTCCCTCTCCCTCTCTCCCTTCCTCCCTCTCTCTCCCTTTAAAAATCAGTAACTGGAGGAAACCCTGTTTACTTAAGGCTGAAGGCTCCACTCTTCCTACGCAATAGGTACCCTGCTCAGAGGCTGCAGAGGGCAGACAAGAAGAGCTCTGTACTCTCTGCACCGATGAGCGCATTTCTATCTTAGTCTCTGAGAGGGCTCCAGAAGTGTATGGTCTCATGTCACCCTAGGTAGAGCATATCCTATGACATCCAAACAGCTGTCAGTACTGGCCGACAAGACACTTGCTGGAAAAGCTGAACTTGCCAGCATTTTATTGGAAAAGTGGGGACATCGATAAATGCAGAAAAATTTTCACCTTACTCTTCATCCACCGCCAACCACACCCACACATACAGTATTTTAACCTCAACCCTATTCCACATTGTACATGTGACTTTGACTCTATTTCTATAAGAGATCATTTGGTTTTGACCTCTTTTAGAGCCAAAAGCTCTCATATCTTAGGAATTTCTGCAAACAGCTAGTTTTATTAAAAACACATCAGGGTAAAAATATGTGAATATTAAGCAAGAAACGATGAGTGCTTTTATGATGTTCATTTGATAATTCGGCTTAGAAAATATCCCTGCAGGCCTCCTTCCCTCTCTCAGTATACCTCCAAAGTGAGTCGGAGAGGCTTGGCTTTCCAATGCAGAATATGTAGTTCTCAGCTGTCCCACTATAAAGTGATTTATAGTGAGACATGGGGATGTTTCATTGTTCATGATTGGGTTTTTGTTTTGTTTTGTTTTTTTCGGTTTTGTTTCTGGTTTGGTATTTGTTTTGCTTCTGCCATTGAGTTGCCTGTACTCTAAATAATCATCGCAAAAGGTTGGGAGGAAAAATACAATACAGCTCTGAGAGTGAAAATTGCCCCATGTTTCACCAGAGGTGCAGGCTGAAAATGACAAGGAGACAGAAACCAATTGTTTACTCTTTCTTGCCTCTAGCAATATTTTTAGCTTTACCACATATCTTTTTCACATGGATGTGATTTTTTTTCCTCCGATGAAAAATATATGCTAAGAAGAAGAATGTCTGCAATTAACTAAAATAAAAGAGCAAACTACAGCATGTGTTCCACAGGGCAATAAAGGCAGAAGGGCTCTTTGTGAAGAGCCATTGCTCCAGGAAAATTCCTTTCTCTAACTGTGATGCATTTGCTTCTATTCTGCATTGTGAACCTCTCTGAAAATAGAAACTTTATGTTTAATTGATTTATTTGTAATGAATCTGGCTCCGGGTAAAGACTCTTTGAAGCTGATTGATTACTGCAACAAGCTTAAGATTTCATACCACAACAAACCTTTTTGTACTAATAAACAGTGGGACAATAAAGCTCTAGGGCATGGTGTTTCCCTTCACATTAAAGTGAGGATTTGCAACTTAAGTATGTGAGGGACATAGTTTATGCGCTCCCAAGAAGCAGACATAATGAACTATTTCTTTTAATGGCAGATTATCCCTGTTTCTATTTCCTGGAGTGAAGACCTCGCAAATTGATGTATCTGTCCTCTGAGGTTTTCAGAGAGGCATTATGGCATTTTAAAATATTAATATGAGAGTACATTTAGCTGAAAGTAGCTAGTCTAGGAGTCTCTTGTGGCTGCAATGCAGGTCACCAGAGACCTCCTGTCTCTCAAGGCAAATGATTTACTCTAAGTGTGTCATTAAGATACACTTTTTGGGAATTTATGATGGTGCTTTTTCACCAAGTTATACCTTTTCCATAAAAATTTAAGTATTTTATGCTATTTTCCCTCACTCTTATTCCTTAAAAACCTGGTCAGTGTCACGGGCAATTGTAAGTACCACCTCCTTCACTGCCACTGTGGGTTTGGGCAGAACACTGATTAACCAGGACTGGATGTCACATCTTGTTACAACTTTGCAGAGCAGAAGATGGCCCTAGGAGACTTTGAAAAGAACAGCAATTATTCCTCCAGTGGGGAAAGGGAGAAGAGGGTGGAGGTAAATTCAGATTCAATATATTAATCAGATAATAGTAGCAGAAAATACTAATCAAGTCGATGCCAAGGAAATCATTCAGGTAACTTCTTGGGATTATTCATTTAAAAAATAATCACCATGTGCTTTTGAGGTTTTCTTTCAGATAATGGGTGACCTGTTGGTTTAGCCTTTATGTCTGCATATTGTTAAGAAATCATGGTAGCTCTAATCATACCCGAAACAGAGAGGGAGAATCAGCATGAGAGTCTTCTCTTTGGTTGATTATTCCCAATGATCACTGGATCTTAAGACCTTGAGATATCCACTGATAATAAGTTGCAGCCTTCTCTCTATTGCATAAGAGAAATGGGAGTTGTCATCTCTTGGATAATTGAATCACTTCTGAACACACTACTTTTCTAGTGATCCAAATGATTCAATCAAATAGAATATCCTCTGTTGCACAGGTATCTATTAGAGGTGGTAGCTACCCACAGATCTGTCTCAATGCCCAGACTCAGTTTGATTCTGAAGTTGCTGCTTCAGGATAAACAGTCCAGTACTGTCATCTTTTTCCTCCTCGGCATTGGGATACTCTATGGATAGCACCAACAGAAGCATATGTGGCACATTTGCCTTAGGATGACCTGGAGTTTAGTTTTTAAATATCTATGTCTAAAGTTATAAGTTCATATAATAAGACTAGATCCAAAAGGAAAAATCTTTAAAATTGTGATGAAATTCCAACAGTCTAAGTTTTTTTTTTCTTTTTTCTATCAAGGGACAAGCCACTCAATTAATGCATTGAGGTTAGAAATCTATTGTCAATTAGAATAAAACTAATTATAACATTCCAGCAACAAATATAAAGATGGTGCTCTCATGATCCCTTGTGCAGCAACAATCATTTTACTCACAATACTAGTGAACTAGTGAACCCAATAGCCAGGATTCCTCAAGCAACATTTCTCAGTGCAGTCTCCTCATTCTCCTCACAGTCTCAGACGCCATTTGTCAATGGAGTGTTGTAAATTTCCTTGAGCAGTGAGATTACAGCTACTGCGTGCATTCTGGAAATACATTTTAGCAATAATCTTGTAAAACCTGTTTTCTCTATTTGCAAACTCAATGACCCAGTCGACTCTTCCTAGAGGATGTATGCCATCAAGAAAAAAAAATGAATTAAATTTGAGAATTTTATAGAGAAATCAGTGTTCTATTATGACATGGGTATGTCATAGCAGTGAAGTCATGTTTTTCAAGATGAAATCATTAAGTATATAAACATGTCTTGGATGCATTATTCAAAGGATTGCCATTTACATTTTTAATAAGGGCCAATATAATTTTAGGAAGGCAAACATTTATATTATAAAACCTAAACCAGTGGTATCCAGTCACCCCTATTATTTACAGTGTTATCTACTTCCAGTTCACTGCCCAAATTATTACTTTCTGTCTAGACCAGATTCACCTAATACTTTATTGATAAAAACATCTTATATTTATGTCTTAATTCTCATTTGAAGGACTCAGAGGCTTCACAGACATTACCTCATTCAGATGTCCACAATGCATCTCTGAGGTAGAGAGGTGACAGCATTATAAATGTTAATGATGACATTAATACCAATATTTATGCAGTGTCTTTTCCCCCTCAGGAAATTTTTGTTGTATATATTCTTTCATTCCTCCCAAAACCAAAATGATGTGCATTAAAAGCAAGAATTATGGACTCTAAAATGGATGTGACAGGAAGTGAAAGGGAGCATGTGCCTGTGGAAGTGACATGGTCAACATCCCATTAGATTTATTTTAATAATATTTATAAATACTTTTATGAGTATTTCCTTAACCTTCCCACTCCTGGCAATAATCATGTGCCTAATGATTCTTTCTATGCCTGATTCTTTCTGCTTCCTTTAGTGTCTTTTTTTTCCCTACCCAGCTCTTTCCATTACAGAAATCACACAGCTTCAAAGTGAGTCGCCAGTAGGCTTCAAGTAGGCCTTTGCCCTAGTAAATCGTTGAGTCCCCTGTAATTCAGTTTCCTCATATAAAAATGAGAATATAGTATCTGTTCCAATTGCTGGTAGGGTAGCTTGAAGGACCAACTCTGGTATATTTGAAAAAGCAGGTTGTGAGCTGTGATGCATCCTTCAGTGAACATTGTGTAATAGTGTGATATTACTGAGCACAGAAAGAACTGATCCCTCAGCCAGCAAGTGGGCAACGAGCCTCCTTTTGAACTCGCTTTATCACAGCTGAGAGCCAAACTGAATGGAGGAACTGAAAAAAATAAATAAGTAAAGTTTGAAAATGTTTTTCAAATGAAGATAGAATTACAGAGACCTCACAAGAATATTAATACATATAAACATCTACATTTTCCAGTTTGGGTTGTCATTTGTGTGGCCATGCCTATATTAAGCTACTTGACTTTTATATTTTTCCCCAAATACTACCAACTTCTTTCTTCAGTAGAAAAGGTCATTTCAAGTATGGCACATACTTAGAATCTAGCCTAGGGAGGTGGAAACAGAGAGATACTGAGTTTGGGATCAATCTGAGCAAACAGGGAATTTGCGGCTATTTTTGGATACACAGCAAGTCTTTGTCTCAAACAAAACAAAATATCATTTCTGACTTTTTTTTACTTCATAACCAACACTGAGTTCAGTCAAAATTCACTAATTTTTATTGCCTTTTGAAGGCAAAGTTTGGGGAGACTTTGAGAGGATTTGGTTAAGCATGCCCCTCTCCTCCCTCCTCTCACCCCCCTCACTATTTTCTATCATGATAGAAAGTTAAATAATAATCAGAAACATACTTTAAAACTAATGTTCTTTAGATTTACTTAGGTAACTAAATGAGAACCTACGTTGATTGTAACTAAGCTTTTAAAAAAAGATCCGGGCCTTGAGTGATGACTCAGCTGTGAAAAGCATTGGCTGCTCTTCCAATGGACCTGTTCCACATGGTAGTTCACAGCCTTCCGTAACGTTAGTTCCAGCGGAATCTAATGTTCTTGTCTTTTCAGAAAAAGTCCAAGGAAAAGTAACTTTCACAATTATATGTTCTTCTAAACTTAAAAAAAAGTAAATAATGTGATTTGTTGTTGGAGGAACTGTTCTTCCCTTTATAGCCTTGTCATTCCAATGGCATATCTGAAATGTGTCGACATCTCTACCTGTCTTGTTAAGTTTGACATCAAAAGGAAATACCGAAATAAATGTTATTGCATGGTTTTCTCTCTTGCTTTACTTTTTGTTTTATTTTAATGATTTATTTATTTTATTTTATTTTATGTATAGGATTGGATGTCTACCTGTATATATGTGCACCACATATATCTGTTGCCTTCCAAGGTCAGAAGACAGTGTTAGATTTTCTGGAACTTGAGTTGTGTGAGAGCCCCAGTGTGGAGGCTGGGAACTGAACTCAGGTCACTCTGCATGAGCAGTGAATGCTCTTCAAAGCTGGACCATCTCTCTAGACTTTCTCCTGCTTTTCTTATTTTTGTCATAATTACAATAGACCTCTGATTTTAATTTTTTAGTAAGCTATATCTGCTTACTGGATTGATGAATTACCTAGTTTCTTCCTCACTGATTTTTATCTGTTTTCTTCTTTGTTTATGCCATTCACTATTGATATATTTATTCTTGCTAAAGTCTAAAATGTCCAAATTTATAAATTGTATAATTAGAAAGAACGATAAGATAATTTCAAATAGCATTTTTAAAAACAGATGCAAATTGATTTCCTTGTACACTTTCAGTACATAATACTAATGTTTACTTAATATTTTAAATTGTTCCATGTTTCAGCAAACTATTCCTTTTTCATTGTAAAAATTGCTCAACTGTCTAATCTCCATTAGTGTTAGCCAGTTTTTTATTCATTAACATTTTATATGAATATTTTATCAGCAACACTTAAAGTTGTAAGCAAACCTCCAGTTAAATGTTTTTTTATACATAAAAAAAAAGAATTTCGCCGGGCGTTGGTGGCGCACGCCTTTAATCCCAGCACTCGGGAGGCAGAGGCAGGCGGATCTCTGTGAGTTCGAGGCCAGCCTGGGCTACCAAGTGAGCTCCAGGAAAGAAACCCTGTCTCGAAAAACCAAAAAAAAAAAAAAGAATTTCAAATTTTAAATAAAATTAATACTGTAATAGTGACTAAATGTGGTTTCATTTAATTTTTTCAATGCCACTGTTCAAGGAAATGCACATTATTAGAATTTCTGCATACTTTGTAGTGAATATTGGCCCCCGAAGCCAAAGGTTGCCTGCACAACCCATACTGTGGGATTTAGAAATTCTGTATTTACATTTGAAACATCTAATCTACAGCCTGTCCTCTGGATCAAAAATCTACATGATTCATGTTCATGGTAAATGAAGACCACATGAGAATAGGAAGAAACAAAGTGCTGGAGAGGCCCACAGAAATCCACAAAGATGCCCCCACAATAGACTGCTGGCAATAGTCGAGAAATAGCCTGATCTGACCTACCCTGGTGATAGGATGGCCAAACACCCTAATTGTCGTGCTAGAAATCCCATCCAATGACTGAGAGAACTGAATGCAGATATCCATGGTCAGGCCCCGGGTGGAGCTCTGGGAGTCCAATTTGCGAAAAGGAGGAGGGTTTATGTGAGCAAGAGTTGTTGGGACCAGGGATGGATGGAATACAGAGACAAGTGGCCAAACGAATGGAAACACATGAACTGTGTACCAATGGCTGAGGGGCTCCCAACTGGATCAGGCCCTCTGAATGGGTGAGACAGTTGATTGGCTTGATCTGTTTAGGAGGCATCCAGGCAGTTGGACCGGGTCCTGTGCTCAGTGCATGAATTGGCTGTTTGAAACCTGGGGCTTAGTAGAGACGCTTGGCTCAGCCTGGGAGGAGGGGACTAGACCTGCCTGGGCTGAGTCCACCAGGTTGATCTCAACCCTCGGGGAGTCTTTGCCCTGGAGGAGATGGAAATGGGCGTTGGGGGGGGGAGGGGGGAGAACGGGGGAATCTATGGTTGATATGTAAAGTTGAATTGTATTGTAAAATAAATAAATAAATAAATAAATAAATAAATCTACATGATTCATATCCCTTTTAGAGAGCCATCTAAAAGTAAAACATAAGAAACAATTATAGTCATTACTGGTAAATGAGTTCTTATGAGCTATACCTGTACTTCCTGGAGTGAAACTGTTAAACAAGAATGATTTAAGATAATTCTCAATCAGATGAAACTAAAAAGGGTTCCTGTGATCAATTCTAATCTTGCTTGCCACACCTAATAGCTGTTCTGAGTCCAAATCAGAGAAGACACTTGAGGCAATTCCCTCACACTGAACAGGGGCACAGGTTAAAGGAGAGGGGGCTAGTCAGTCATGCTTGGTTCTGAGCAAGCTAAATTAATGTTATCCAAAAGAAAACTCTGAGCATGGCAATCTGTCATCTTGGCTTTACAAGGAATGCCAGCAACAAATGTTCAAGTGGACAAAAATATCTCCTCCATTCATAATAAAGGGATGAGGGTGTGGTCATGCATCCGCAGATCAAAGAGAAGTTGACATTTAGAGCTTATTAATAAATCTTATGCTTTGGTAAAGAGAAATATTGAGTCACAAAGACTGCAGACACTAATTCCAGAGTAATTACATGATGGATAAGGACCCTTGGAAGTACCAAGTAGCTGAGAAATAAATATAGAAGGACCACTGCAATACCTAAGTAATGTATTCATCAGGGGCTCTAAAACAATATTCGAAAAGTGAATCTTACAGTATTAATTCGTCAAGATCTCCCCTTAGGAAAGAAGCCTTGAGAGCACAGTAAAGGGTCACTTTTTACTGTTTATTTTAACAAAAGGATGGGATTGCATTAGTGTAGGACAAAGTAAATATTGATTTGAGAACCTAGAGCATACAGTAAAACATCAACCTTTTAAACCCTTTTAAAGAAATCCAGTCATAAATAAAGTTCATCTGTACTATATTGTCTTCTTCAGGAAAACAATTGATACATAATTCATCCATAAAGTATCTTCACATTATCTTTACTGATGGCTACCCAGACAGCCTAGTCACACTAACATTATGGCATAGAGAGTACATTTGTCCACCCTTCCGAAAGGGTGTGTTGTACTATGTATTGCAACGCTGTTTTATTTATGACATGATCTATAAGGGCAACTTTTAATAGTTCCACATAAGCTGAGTGCTAAAAGACAGAGATGACAAATGTTAGTATTATTGTAACCATGATAAAAATAGAATCAATAATTGCACTTTTGGAATCAGAAAAAATAACTTTGAACTATACTAGGTCATGTCTTGTTCATTTATCTCCTATAATTTTATGCAAAAAGAAAACACCATAATCAGACTAAGAATGTTGATGCTTCACAACAATAAGGATTACTATCAATTAACATTTATTTTCATGAATATAATAGGCCACAGTGGTTGCAATGGCATTATTTGAGACGTGTGTTTTAAAAACCTGTTCGACATTTGTTGATGGTGAGGTTTGGGGTGAAACAGGAAGGGGCCCTACTATTCACTAAGCATAGTCTTTTGAGGTCCAGAAGACTTAAGGTAAATATGATATGATCATCATTGTCTAGGAACTTACAGTATCATTCCCAGAAATAACATTTGTCCTGGGTTATTGTAGGTTTAGGCAAGCTCCAATTGGCTTGTGTGTATGCCAACTAGGTGAGAGGTTAAGACCAACAAGGAGAGGCCTGCTAAACCTGAAAGAGTTTTCGTTTGGGTTCTTAGCTCCATCACTCCTTCCCTTGATGTTGTAGAGCATGTGACAGAGAGAAAATGAGAAAGTGAGCCTTTGGATGTCTCTGGGCTGGAGGGTGGAGCCAAACAGACTGTATCCCAGGTTTTCCATAATCAGTCCCTAACCATAGAATATTTCTCTCTGCTGGCTCCAGTCACAGTCTAGGGCCCTTTCATCCTTATCTCTGTCTTATTCTGGGGCCTATATCTACCTCCTGATTCTATCACCAGTGTGTTCCTTAACTTCAGCTGTTCTAGTTCAGGGGATTTAACAAAAGAAAATGATTCAAAATTATGTTAAATTTTATGCATATGACCATTAGTAGGAGCACTGTTCATAATAAGAATTATTTAAAGACAGCTTGTATGTTAGTTAAGAGTTGCTCTGAGCAGAGCAGTAGTGGCACACGCTTTTAATCTCAGCACTCGGGAGGCAGAGCCAGGTGGATCTCTGTGAGTTCAAGGCCAGCATGGGCTACAGAGTGAGTTCCAGGAAAGGCGCAAAGCTACACAGAGAAAGCCTGTCTTGAAAAACAAAACAAAACAAAACAAAACAAAAAAGTTGCTTTGAGATGTGATATGCCTATTTTGACAAATGTCAAATGGGATGAGTCACCTTCCCCGGGTGCTAAAGAGTTACTTGAAAATTTAGATTGTTTTCTAATTGCTTTGGCTCATGGAACTCCCTTACCTTAATTCCTTCAGAAAGGTTTATTCAGGGGTATCAAGACCATGATGGGGAAACTTACAGACACAACCGAACCAAGCTAGTGGGAACTCGTGAACTTTAGACCAACAGCTGTGGAGCCTGCATGGGACTGGACTAAGCCCTTTGCATAAGCTAGACAGTTGTATAGCTTGGTTTGTTTAAGGGGCCCCTGGCAGTGGGAATAGGATCTATCCCTGGTGCATGAACTGGCTTTTTGGAGCCCATTACCTATGGTGGGACACTTTTCACAGCCTTGATGTGGGAGAGGGAGGGGCGGCCTTGGACCTGCCTCAACTGAATGTACCAGGCTTTGCTGACTCCCCATGGGAGGACCTACCTTTTTGGAGGAGGGGATGGGGTGGGCTTCGAGGGAAGACTTGAGGGGAGCGGGAGTGTTGGAGCCCATTTAGATTTCCTAGTGGCTTTACCCAGCAGTTCTGCATAAAGAGGAAGATTGGACCACGGGCCTGAGTACCAGGTGTTTGAGATGGTCTGTGCTTGGCTGTGCTGGTGGGAGGTCTTTTGCTCCACCCCTTGGCATTCCTTTAAAAGCCCTTTGGCAGAGACAGTCAGGGGGCCAGTGGATAAGGATCCAGGCCCACCCCAGGCTATCCTGTGTTTCTATCTGTTTCTCTCCCCCTCTTTATTTCTACCTAAGTCTCTTATCCTTTGTTTCTCAAGAGTCCCTGGGGTAAATAAATGTGGGAGCTGATCTCCCATACGGGAGAGGGGATGAGAGGGGGACTTGTGGTTGGTAAGTAAAATTAATAAAAGAAATTCCTAATAAAAAAGTAATTAAAAAAGAAATTTTATCCAAAGACTATTGGATATGGAGGTGCAAAGACTTCGTTTCAAATGGGAACATCCCTGAAGGAACGTCTCTTTAGTGTTAGCCAACAGTATTTGGCAGTGCCATTTCGTGACAGCAGAGAACATGAAAATTTTACACATCACTTTATCCATGGAATTGACCATATAGATGTTCAATAGAGATCTATTGTATCAAAAATTCAGTTTACTAATTAACATGTAGGCAATGGAGTTTCAGATAACTATTTTTTTCTTCACCGTATTTCAGGATGGTTTTAAGATGTTAAATGATTATGTAATAGAAATTCATCCATCAACATTTAAAAATAGATGTGCATATTCATTTCAGCTTAAAAATATTGAATTTTCTAAGAAGAATAAGATACTTTATGGATAAGATTGCGAAGAGACCATTTAATCACAAAACATCTAAATATTACATGTCCAGTAAAAACCTTAAGAATTCAGACTCATACGTAGTAATCTTCCACTGATTCAAGAAGATGGCCAACGTATATATGAAGAACCAGATGTTTTGGAGAATGTGTATCATTTTCCTTCCTTCTATAGCCAGAGCTGATGTAGTCTCTACATCAGAGCTTCCTGACTTCTCCATCCTATCTCCAACAGTAACAGGTAGTTGTTAATGCTTTAAAAGATACCGATCTACTGCCACTAACTTAAGGTCAAAATGACCTCTGTCATTTTGGAGCTGCATGTTTTACTCACAACAGACCTTTGTGTTCCCTGTAAAGCAATGCCAATGCCTTTTAATAGGGTTGTGTTTTTTGGGAGTGCTTGTTCTTCACATTTCAACAAGGGCTTGCATTCACAATTTTATTTACCTAATCAAAAATAATGAAATGAGGAAGACTAGAGATTCAATGTAAAGATACTGAGAGATTATGCCTTACCCTTTTGTAGGAGTTATTTGTAATTAAAAAAAAAATAGCGCCGGGCGTTGGTGACGCACGCCTTTAATCCCAGCACTCGGGAGGCAGAGGCAGGCGGATCTCTGTGAGTTCGAGGCCAGCCTGGGCTACCAAGTGAGTTCCAGGAAAGGTGCAAAGCTACACAGAGAAACCCTGTCTCGAAAAACCAAAAAAAAAAAAATAGCTAGAACAAGTAATAAGTATTTAGTTCTCTGACCAGAAATAGAAACTTAATGATCAAGAAATCACTGCACAAAACTTTTTTTTAAGGATTCTCAATCTTCCAGGATTCCTATAAAAAGATCAGTGGGAAATCACCTAAGAAAGTGAATTGGGTCTCAGCTACAGCCTGCATTATTTAAACTGTACTCTTTATAATGGGACATGACCTTCAGTGGCTTCCTGTGAAATGAACTGACTTGGGCCTGGCTGGCATCTCCTCCAAGCCAAGCCAAGCCAAGCCATTGCACTCACCACATTAAAAGACAAATTTAAAGCATTCTGTGTCTCACTAGTTGTTTTCCAGTAAGGATAAGAGATGCTAGCTACACCTTGCCTCCAATAAGCTTTCATGATTCTTTAGTCCAACGTTTTTTTTAAGATTTATTTATTATGTATACAGAAGAGGGTGCCAGATCTCACTACAGATAGTTGCGAGCCACCATGTGGTTGCTGGGAATTGAACTCAGGACCTCTGGAAGAGCAGTCAGTGCTCTTAACCTCTGAGCCATCTCTCCAGTCCAGTCCAAAGTTTTTATCTGGAAGCAATTAATCATTAGTCCAGCCAAAACAAGGCAAAATAACACATACAAAATAGGTTCTTGAATGTAACTGTTTAAGTCAAGATGGGTGACTAGCACTCCTGTTCAGTCCCAGAAGTCCAGTGTCTCGCTTCCATCTTCTCTTTCCCTACTCTTTGGAAAATGATGGTGTCTCTCTCTCTCTCTCTTGAGCATTTACTTATCCCAGCTCTAGATATGGTAATTTCTCCATCAATCACTTCCTCTGATTCCTGTGCTCTCTAATTCTTCCTCTCTTAATCTTAATCAGTCATGCTTAGGTTCCTTCTAGTTAAGCAGAGAGAAAAAATCCATTAAACCTTCTAATTTCCAAATAATTATTTATGTGACTTCTTTCCCCAAGACACAAATCATACTTGTTCTTGTCAACTTCTCAACTCCCATTCATTTTTCAAGCCACCTCAGTTAACAGTTTACCTTATCTGTTGTTCCAGTAACTACCCAGGCATATAATCCGAAGCACACTGGTGCATTAAACTCTTTCCATTTACCTGCTTTTTTCTTAGCTTCCTCAACACCCTAATAAGCTACCTTCCATACTACTTCAAGACTATTGAAGTAACCCACATGTTTGATTTTTGGTTAATGCTCAAAGACTATCAAAGTGCTCCTCATCTAGAGTAGAGCATTTACATTCCTTAACATGTCAGTTGTATAATTTTTTTAATTATCATCTCTGGTGACTCTATGTAGCTGCTTCAGTGGATGGGCCTCCTCTTTGATGGCTTCATACTTTAAAGAGAAGACTAGATTCTTCATTCTTCTTCTAGGGACCAGTGTAATGAGGCCCACCATAAATGATTTATGGAATATCATATTACCGATTTGGTTATTAGTATAGAAAAGGGGAAGACTCTACTCTGGGTTTACTCTTTCATGCCCCTTGCCAACATTAGAGATTTAGTGCTAGAGAACACTACCAGAAATACAACATGAAAGAAAAAGTTGGAGCTAATTACCTTGACAGCGTTTAGCCTAATTCTTCTTTTAAGAATTTAATTTTTTTCTTTACCCATAGTTAATTAAAAATATATAAAATATAATTTGTCATTTTCAACTGCTCATTGTAACAGTGAATGTACTAAGTTCTTGGGTAACACCTCTAGAAATTTTTCTTCATGCAAAACCAAAACTCTGTGCCCACTGTATAATCCCTCACTAGTCTCCTCACTCTAGCTGAAGCAACCATCATTTGATTATCTGTTCCTGGGAGTTTGAACATTTCAGGTCGTTCATATAAGCACAATAATGTAGTATTTTGTGTGAATTTCTTCACCTTTTTGTTTTGTGTGATTTTTTTCATCTAACATAATGTTCTTGGGGTCTATCCATATTATAGGATGTAACAGGATTATTTTCCTTTTTTAGATGCTGAGTTTAATGTAGATGATATATTTAACACATTTTCTTCATCTGTTACCCATTGATGGCATTTTGGTTGTTTCTATTTCTTGGTTATTGTGAATATGTAGATAAAACTGAAATGGATATGGTTATGTAACCTAGACCAATTCTTTTTGTTTATTTTTTTTTAATGATGGAGATTGAACAAAGGGCCTTACACACACCAGGTAAGCACTATATCTCTGAGAAACACTCCTAGTCAGCGTCTAATTCTCTGTGTGGCAAGACATGAGAGTGTGCTTAAGTGTGTCCATGTTCATGTGTATGCAAGTGTACATGGGTACATAGGTGCATGTACACAAATAAGGGTGTGTGTGTGTGTGTGTGTGTGTGTGTGTGTGTGTGTGTGTGTGACTATGGAGGCCTAAAGACAGCCTTAGATGTCATTCCTCAGAAACTGTCCACCCTGTTTCCTGAGGCAGGGTATCTCACTGGCCTGAAGCTTTCTGAGTAGGCTATGCTGGCTGGCCTAGGAGTCTGTCTGTCTCTGCCTCCCCAGTGTTGGGATTACAAGCGTGCAACACCACCTTTTATGTTCTTTACTTGTACAGCAAGCCTTTTACAGACTGAGCTATTTCCACAGCCTTTTGGTCTAATTCTTGATCCTCAGCGGATCCAGACTCACAGGTGACCCGACTCATTCCCCACATGAATGTCAAAATGTGGATAATAAAAATGGAGATTTGCCTTGAGTTTATCCTCAGTCTCCTCCTACACATAAAACTACTTTGTAAAAGAGGGTATTAACAGGGATATCAGAAGACACCAGTTTATCTAGTCAAACAGATACAACAGTATACATCATCTCATTCTGTTTTGTGTTGCCTTTCCTAATACACAAATGCATCTTTTTGCTTCTACTACATATTGAAGTTCTTAAGTACCCATATGCATCAATAACATAATAAAAATGAAATCCTAGATTTTGTTATTTTCTGGCACATTATTCACTCATATTCTGATGCACTACTCTGTACTTAAATACAGACAGCAAAAAGAATGAGATTCTTGGTCTCTATCATTAAAAATTTTAAAACCAAGTAATAAAAACTGAAGTCTGACCAAATAATTATACTGCAACATGACCAGTGCAGAGTGAGTAAATGAAGAAAATTTTATGAAGTGCTCAAGAGAGACACTGCCCAGATCAGGACAATACAGGGGAAAATACACAACAGTTTCCCGAAGGAAGAGACATTGGAGCCAAGGATTAGAGGATGAATCTACGCAGAGCAAAATCCACCACCAGTGAGGCCCATCAGGGACATCAGATAATTTAACAAGGAAAAAAATGAATTTTAGAAGACTTTTCAGCTGAGGACTAGCCAGACTTTGAGCATGATGGTGAGATAAAACGCAACCTTGAGAACTGAATTGGGAGTAAATTAATTGGAATCAACTAAGGGAAATTATCTGAAAGTTAGATCTTAAAAGCCTTGTTTAGCATATGTGATTTTGTAAAAAACTGTGTAAGACAAATGACCAAACCAATCAGCTATGTAGAGAACAATCCCAATGATGCAGAAAAGCCTATTCACTGTACGGGAGTTTTCTATTTACACATAAACCCCCAACTTACTCACTATTTTACATATCGCCTTCAAGATACTTTACATTCTCGTCTCTTGCAAAATATAATCCATTCAAATATGGCCCTACTGGTTATACTGAAACAGAATAAAAGGGAAATAAACGGAATTAAGTTGTTTTCCCAAATCTTATCATAGAATAAAGACAGAAAATTGGAATAGTCTAAGGGGCAGGGGACATGTGACATACTTCACTTAAAAACATGGTGGGTGAAAATCTCCAGGATGCATAAATGCTTGGAACAATATTTAATTGGCTGATGCTGGATTTGATAAACACAGAGATCTTTCTGTTTGACAGTTAGCAGTGTACCAGCACTAAACCTCTTGGTGAGGTGTGTAATTGTTCACTAGGTGGAAAAGTGGATGACATCATCCAGCACCATGACAACAAGGTGATTGCTTCCAGTTTATATTGAATGTTGTTAAAATGCTGCCTGATAATTATTTCCACGTGGTAGAGGCATCTCAGCAAGACAATTGGTAAAGGAAACAAAAGCATTCATCAAGATGTTGGACATGTGGCCATAAAAACGTATTTTAAAGCTAGAAATTCCTCCAAATTTAGGAATAATGCCTATGATCCCAAAATAAAATGTAATAAATCAGGAGTCAATAAAGTACTCAGTGACCTAACACATGGAACCCCGCTTATAGACATCAAAATTATTTTATATTTATCTTAAATATTTGATTACTCAAAAGAAGGGAAACAGCTGTGACTTTCTGGTAAAATTAAATATAATAAAATGACATTTATGTGTATATAGCAATTGATCAGTAGTATATCTTCATTTTAAAAAGATGGTTTGGTTTTATTTGAATGTTTAAACCACTGAAGTAGAATGGAAAAGACTTCTTTGCTTCTGCTCCTTCTCTCGTAACACAGCTAGTACCAGGCTGAGCAGGATGTGAGGAGGCAGGTGTGTGAACATGAGAGCTACAGCTTTAATGGCGGGCCTTCCTGGTCTCTCACAATGCTATTCATTTGTCACCTTCTGTGAATGTTTTCCAACTTGCTTCATAGACTCCACCACCTATCTTCCCCATAGCTGGTTTCATCATTATGATTGATGGTGTTTTCAGCATCCTAGACCTCCAATTCACCCCCATTTGCCTGTGAGTGTGACTTTTCCCTTTCTTCTGCTCAGAAGACTCACATCTATAAAGCATCCATTTTGTGCTGTCATCACTCGAACATTTTCGTTTTAGCCACCAGACTCAGAGATGCTGAAACCTGTCAGTCGGAGTCCAATCCCTCTGCCACGCCCACTCCTCATATCCACTAACCTTGCTAATAATGGGTCTCCACACTTGTGTTTTGTCTCCAGTCTATGTCCTCGGCACGGCACTCTCTGCTCTGTGTCTCAATTCCTTTCTAGCTCCAACTAGTTCATTTGTTGTCTCATCTGCCTCATTTGAATGTCATAATCTCCCTCTTCTGGTTATCAGGACCTACTAGCCCATCTCAGATTTCCTCCGCAGCTGTCCTGCCAGTCCTCAGCACTGAGCAAATCTCACTGTATCTTTTCTCTGCTCTTCTTATCCTACTGTCAAATGTCACCGCAGAAAGTCAAGAAAGAACCAGTTGGTTCAACTACAAATTCATGACTAATCTCAGCCCCTGGGGGACTTCCTCAGTATCCTTTCATTCCCCTAATTTTCAACCAGTTTTTCTACAGTCGCCTTTACAAACTTCTTTCACTCTCAGCCCTTAAGCCTTCCCTCTCCCATCACTCCCAACAAAGGACCTCACCTCCTATTTCCCTGAGTTAGGTCATCAGACATGCACTCTCAAAGCTATCTCCCTAGCTGACTCGTCTCTGGTCATTCTCTTCTAAAGCCGAGCATCAGATCAGCAGATCATACATGCAGCCAGTAGATCCTACCAGAATGAGGAGCAAATAAAAGCTGTTTCTCACATAAGTATTAGAACACAGGGAACAGAGAATCCGGTAGTGAAGACATACCCAGCCTAGTTCTTCTCCTGCTGTTGTGATAAAATGTCCTGGGGGGGGTGGTATTTAAAGGGGAAAGAATTGTTTGTTCGCTTATTTGTTTATTTGTTCCTCACAGTTCTAGTCTATCATGACACAAGAGTCACAGCAAAGGGAACTTGAAGCAGCTGGTCAGATTACACTCACAGTCAGAAGGGAGCAATGGTATACTACTGTTCAGTTCATTCTCTATTCAGTCCAGTCGCCTGATGGCTCTTCCCACGTCAATTAACGTAATCAAGATACCCCCCCCACACGCATAATATACCAAAGGCCTAGATCTCATGTAGTTGACAATTATATCTACATCACAGCAGTCCAGGTATGTCTCAGTGCAAGAACATCAGGGAGCCAAGAAAGCTGAGAATAATGACTTTCTCCAGTGGAAGATGGTGGACATGAATTCCATAAGACTCATCGAAGGGCTGAGAGCATATTCTACCATTTCAAGAGTGTGAGTCTTATGTGACTATTCCAAAGTTATCTAAAGTTGCACTGAAGTACCCTAGGTTCTATAATGACTTAGGTTCTGTAACTCTACAGTCTGGAGTCTTTCACAGCAAGGTATACTCAGCTCTAGAGGCAGTCTCCACCATGTAGACAGCCACTAAATTTTAAAAATCCATCTTTATATGTGTTGATCTATCTTGCTGTGTATTGCTCTTTGTGGATCTGCTATATTATTTTTCTCAAAAATCCTAAAACTGGAAAGCCTAAGCGCCCCTCATTACATATTCCAAATAACAACTGCTTGCTGTTCAATGGGGGTAAAGTTTCAGTTATTATGAAAAAAGTGCTAGTCTGCTGCACAGCATTGCACTTGTGTGGTAAATAAAAATGACTTAAAGAGACTCAACGTGCTTCTGGACAAAATTGTCTTCAAAAGTAGATTTTGACTTGTATTGCCTGCTTCCCTGTGAGTGAAAATCCACGTGGTGACACAGTCTTGACATTGCCTTCTCACAAGGCACTTACTCTCAATGCTTGGCTCTCACGCCTCTTCTTTTCTCTCCCGACCACCCGTCAGCGCTGATGAGCATATCTCTAACTGGTGGTATAGTCTTTGCTCGACTCTGTGTGCTGGACCTTCTCCTGTCTTAAGGTTCTCATTGCACCTGAGTCTCTTCGCTTTGTCTGACTCTGTTCAGCATTAATTAGGGATATTGTGTGGGGTGCAAGCCCCAATTCCCTTCACTTTGCACCCTCGGTTCACATAATACTCAATGCCTGGCTCTTACTTTCACATCACTCCCTTCAGTATCTCTCCCATCGTGGACAGTTTCTTGTCTCTACCAATAACTCCATGTATCTGAGATAAATCCAAAATTTAGATAATTTAAGGACCTATTCTTTTGAGCCATGTTGTCAGGTTCAAATCTTAGCTCTGCCTCTGAATGCTAGAGTGTTTACTTCATAGTTGCACTGTAAGACTAGTCAGTGTACACAATAACTATAATGTGAGAGTAAAATAATGTGTCACACTTTATAGCTACAATGTATGAGTAAGATGGTTACTTTAGCATGAATCCAGTATACAAATACTCAGTAAATTTTGTTACTAATTAGCCCTTCTATTGTGTACCTGGTTTGTATCCAGTTAAGGACAACTGGGGTCAATTCATGATCATATTCTAACTTCTTTCTACAGCCAGTGGTGCTTCACATCCAAAATCTATACCCTACATAAAGTTTTAATCTCCCATGTTCTTCTCCTCTACTACAGGTCAATGAGCCTTCAGATAAAGAAGTTTTGAAATTGGGGAATAGCAGGCACTAACAGAGAATCAAACATTACTGAATATACCTGAAAATCCCACTGTATAGATTAATGCCTCTACCAGAAGCCACTGTTCACTGCCTTTCCCTCCCAAGTTCCCAGAATCTAGCTCAGGTGTGTGTGTGTATGTGTGTGTGTGTGTGTGTGTGTGTGTGTGTGTGTGTTTAATAACCATTTCATTCCTTTCCAGTTTCACTGTATTGCTGACTCGAAGGCCCTCATTACTATATGAGCACAGATCATCACAATGGCTGCCTATCTGACCTATAATTGGAGCTTCTCCTCTCAAAACCTTCTCGGTCATATTCCTGCCAGAGATAGCCCCAGGAAACACAGATTGGATTGTGATACTCTATTGCTCAGAGCCTTTGAAGTTTAGCCCTAGACTAGAAAGGCATGGCCTCATATATCAGGTTAGTCTCCTCCTCTATTCACACATCTATTCATACACACTACCATAATTGATGGCTGGTGCTTGAATCCAGAAGGTGTATGTGCCAATATATTGGAACCTTGCCCACCATTCAGATGGCTCTACTTCCAAAAGGACCTTGTAAAAAATGCTTTCTTCAGGTCTTGCTTTCTTAAACTTTTCAGGAAATCGTTTGTTTTAGATATGTATTCTCTGTAGCAGCTCTTGTTCTTCACACTGTTGAACTGTACCCATTTTTAAAAAGTGCTGTATGTCTGGGAAGACAACTTACAACAGACATACCTTTCCAAACAGGTTTTACCAGGTTCTCTATGGTACCTCTTCCTCTGGGCTGACATGTTCTTACCAGAGATCATCGAAGGAGACAAAGCTTAGTTTCCCCTTCTCTTCTTGACTAGATGCTGTTCAGTGGTAAAAGAAAAAACACATACCTCTCTATGTTTCATGTGCAACCCACACATCAAAGGCAATTGGATGAGTTCAGTGTGAGTTGGTAAATGACAAGTCATTGGAAAAGTGAAGAATATCCTGTGTAAGAATAAAAACATCCACCCATTTCTACTATGACTTTTTTATTTGCATATCACTTTAGGTCTCCTTTAACTCCTGGCTTTCTGCTACTGAAGTGTGAACTGAGGCAGTTTCTCTGATTAGAGAGTTCCAAAGAAGAAGCAGACACGTTCACATCAGATGCTTACAGATGACTGCTCTATTTGCCTGCAAGGAGTGTCTATCTAGTCTGTACAGCTAGGCTATAAGCAATTAGAGCAATCATTGTCACCTTGCTATGAGAAAGAGAGAAAAAGGAAAGAAAGAAAGAGAGAAAAAGGAAAGAAAGAAAGAAAGAAAGAAAGAAAGAAAGGAAGGAAGGAAGGAAGGAAGGAAGGAAGGAAGGAAGGAAGGAAGGAAGGAAGAGGGAGATTAAGGGAATAAATTTGATTCTATACTGTTAACAAGACAGTTAATTTCATATGTAGACATATATCCATCTATTTTAATCATCAATAAAATTAACAATTTTGATCTTTTACCCTAATTTCTATTCCTGACCCTTAATTAGCACCGAATTCAAGGAAAACGGGGGACAATAACTACTGCTTCGGTCTGCAACACACCAAGAATGAATTAAGGAGGGAGAAGACTAGTAAACAAAGAATAAAAACAAGAAAAAATATCTTAAGTAGTTTGGACATAATAAGAGATGAAATACGTTTTTAAGTAAAACTTCATTGCATAGAACTTTCAAATAAAAAAGAAACATTAGTTGCTGAGAATATACAGACCCACAGTCGGTATGAAATATTTTTAAATAAAAACACAGTGGAGCACGCATAGTGGAGTGGCCTGTTAAGAAGAAAAGTGAAAGAGCGTGGTGGGAGCTCACTGAGCAGGCGGGGCTTTGAACTAGAAGTGGAGAGACAGACTGATGCACATCATAAGGAACATGTGGGGACAATGAATGCCTTTCAGTGTTGTAGAAGGCACAGAGAATAATCCTGAATGCTCATGAATCACCTGGCAATTGCAATTGACAGGATTAAGTCTATCTTGCAAACGAGGAAACTGGGTCGCTTGTAAGGTAGGCAGCCAATGTTACCCACTAGTGCATCTCAGAGTACTCATTAAGACAAAGGGGAGGAAGGGGAGAAATCAGGTGGTGGAAAGAATGAATGACATTGTGATGTGAAAAAAAAAGTGAGAGGAAACTTAAAACACAGTACAACTGTGAAGATTATTACACACTTCTAATTGAGGCTGTGTGATTAAGTCACCTTAGATGGAAGGTAAACATAGTCTTGTTTTCTGTCCTCCATGATTCTGAGTAGTAGATCTGAAGTAGATCTGAAGCTGAAAACTGTATTTTCATTAAATGCTTGAGACAGTTTAATGTGAGACCAGCTTTGAGGATGTGATGACCTTTTTCATTTATTTATCTATTTACTTATTTATTATGTGGTCTGCCAGCCTGTGTGGGGGAAGGGAGTTGCGGTGTGTGCCACAGAGCATATGGGGAAGACAGAAAATAACTTCAGAAAGTTGGTTCTCTCCTTTTACAGTGTGAGTTGCAGGTATGGAACTCAAGTCATCAGCCTGGGCAGCAGGTGCCTTTATCCACTAAGCCATGGCACCAGCCCCTACAATCTTGAATCACTGCTCTCACCATATCATCCCTTGCTTAACCAATTAAAGTTTCTCCCATCTTTACATCCCATCAGCTCTAAAATTCTCTTCTATCGGTTGTGTGGCAATTCCCTATGAATTGAAACATTCCTTTCTGGAGGGAAACTTCTTAAGACTCAGGAAGTTCTAAATAGAAGCACTTTAAAATTTGAGAATTAAATAGCTCACAAGGCTCCAGAAGTACCTGAAAATTATCAAATTCATAACCCCCCTCTTGTCTCAAGATCATATAACTAGTAAGAACTGCTGAAGAGAGGCAACACTCTACCCTGCCAAGCTACTTGCATATCATGCAGTGAGTGCCAGGGTTCAAGTTTTCTTGAGTCATCACCTGTGATGGGGTGGCTTACAGCGCTGCAGCTGCCTCTGAAGCCATTCATGCTTTTGTCCGTAGCCCATCACCCATATTCTTGTAAATAACCTCGGTAGACTTACTGGTTCAGCAAGTTGGACTTTGGTGCTGTCACACGTCAAAGTACTTGGTATTTCGATCTGTCGTTGGTTCCCTGTATGAAGTGAGTAGACATCTGTTCACATTTCTCTAAGAATGGATGTCACACAACCCTATCTTAAAGACACTTTTAGTCCAGTTTCACATGAGTTACCACATACTTGCCACAGAAGCCTCTCTGCTTCTAGGAGATCTCCTTAGCCCAGCAGAGAACCTACTTCCCCTCTTCCACACCTGTCAGAATTCTGTATATCTTTTCAATCCAGGTAACTAATGCTTCTTGTCCAAAAGTGCTGCCAGCTTGTGTCATCCCATGGGCTCTGCTATCCACAGGATCACTTACATGTATTCACAGTGCCTCAGTGCTAATGGTGTCAAGGTTTATGGTGATATTTTTCTTTTGTACCAAAATGTTAATTGTATGTTAATAAATAAAGTTGCCTGGGGGTCAGAGCTATTAGCAAGCCATAGGAAAGCAGGGCAGTGGTGGTGTACGCTTGTGATCACAGCACTTGGTAGACAGAGCTAGGTAAGTCTCTGTGTGTTCAGGAATACAGCCAGCATTGGATACACATGCCTTTAATCTCAATACCAACCATAGAACACCTGGAGGTCTATACAAACAGGCCGTGATGAGGCAGTCCTGTGGTTGGGTTTACAACCAATGAGAAGGCAGAACAGAGACTATATAAAGACTTTAACACAGGAAGTAGCGGCTCCTTCAGAGAGGTAGGATCACTGCAGGAGGAAGGGTAAGGTTTTAGCTCTTAGCTCTGACCTCTTGGCTTTCTTCTTTGCATTGGTTCTGTGTTTCTTATTTATAAGACGGTTGGTTACATCTACAAAGGTTGCTTTCAAAGTCATTAGCATTGGTCTCATTTATAAATTTAACTTCTGAATAATTACTTGTATACACCCTGCATTCTACTTGTAAGTCCATGGGGGGGGGGTCTTATAAATTAAAAGAGAAAAAGAAAAAGTAGTGTGTATTGGGTAGTATAGCTAAAAATCCAGGTGCATCAGTTGCCTTTCCTTGGCATTCACTTCATTCCCTAGCAGACTTAAGATTGTCCCTCAACAGTCCCAGAATTCCCTTGTACCAGCTGTGTTGTCCTTCTCCACCAGTCAGGAGCAAATCTTCTATACAAGATCAAAGTCTTAGAGTCCCTATGTGCACCCCAATACAGCTTGCCCGGGGATCAAAAGAAAAAATCAGCCAGTATATTAAACATAGAGGTCAGGCAGTAGTAGCACATGCCTTTAATCCTAGTATTCGGGAGACTGATATTCATCAGGATCTCTGTGAGTTCAAGGTCACACTGGGAAGAGAGCCAGGTGCAGTGGCATATGCCATTAATCCCAGCACTAGTTAAACATAGAGGTCCGGATGTCTGTACAGACAGATAGGAAGTGATAGAGCTGGGCAGAAAGAAGAAGTAATGTAGCTGGGCGGAGAGAGAAAGTAAGATGGCAGGGCACAGAAAAGCATATAGGTGTGAGTATACAGGAAGTAGCTCTCTTTGAAGGCTGAGGAGTTGGTAAGGTGAGGTTGACTGTGGCTTCTCCTGTACCTCTGACCTCTCAGTTTTCACCCCAATATCTGGCTCTGGGTTTTTTATTAATAAGACCGTTTAGCAATTCATGTTACACCCATGAATCTGCGATAATTTTCTTTGCCTAAAATGGATGAAGACTAAAAGCCAACCCTAAGCAAGCATTATCTCATCCTTTGGGGTTACTTTTAGACTAATTTTCTCCCAGAAATAAAGGTGAATAACCTTACTATCCATTCTTCACACTAAGTATGCAACGGAGTTTCTCTCTTTACATAATCATCAGATTGGTATTTCAGGTTTCTAATCCCTTTCAGCTGCTCTAGCAACCTTAAAAACTCTCAATAATTTAAGGATGCTTCATCAATGAAATATCACATATGTGCCCATTCATTCCCACAGAGTATCTGGAAATGGAGTTCTCTATGTTGTAGAATGCATGCTAATGAGGAAAATGCACCATCGTTAACTGTATCATTGTAGAGTGCCTCTCATGATTTTTGTTAATGTTTTAACAGCATACACTGAATATTCTGGGGCCTCCAAACTTTTTTAAAATGTCTTTATTTACTTGTCAACAAAAGTTTTGTCTAGAAAATACCATGTTGTGATTTGGGGTTTTAAAATAAAAGAGGTTTGCTCTTACTGCCACAGCTGAAGTCTCTTTGAGGGAAGTCAATAGCACATCCATGTATGTGTTAATATTTTATACAAATTGATGTGCACAGACATCTATTCATTCCAAATAAGCTACCAACAACAAACGACCCCATCCAAGTCTAGCTTTGTGAACTAATGAATTTATTTGGATTACTTGCAGAAGCATGAGTAATTCATGCCTCATCACTGAAAAGTCCATCACTGAAAATTGAGCTACATCACTGAAAGGTCTACCCCAGCCTGGGTTATGTCTCACAAAAGCCATAGCCCTTGAGCTCCCCGCAGGCATCTTAGCCTGCAGAGGAGTCTCTGCTCAAAAGCAATTACTTCTGCACATATGATCTTGGGAAGAAGCCTTACAAAACACAACTTCCTGAGCACTGAGCCTGGTAAATTGCATGAGCTTCCTGAACTGTGCAAGATACATAAGCTGCTCTCCTTCCTCTAGGAATGGCTCAATTAAAAGGGCATGACTACACCCTAGAAAGAGATAAAATAAAAATCACTCCCTCAGAAAGTGTGGATGTCAAAAAAAGATGATTACTGAAAGAAGAATTGACTGGTGATTGATGGTTAATTGAGTGATAATTGAAGGTTGATTGGTTGATAGAGCAACAGATAGACAGACAGTCCCTGGAAAGGGTAAAGTAACTGATAACTGTTTTCAGATTAGACCTATGATGTCCATAAAAAAGCAAAGGCAGAGGCAAGTAAAGTTGATGTTAAAAGACCACCCAAAGGAATCAAGAGAAAATACAAAAGCAGTAGACACCTTGGCATTGCAATCGTAGATACTCAGTGACTAGTTCAGAAAAAAAACACGTCCTAGGTATGTCTCAGACTACTTGAAGTAAAGGGGGGATCTAATTAAGAGAAATTTGAGGGAATAAATGTGCCAAATCTGCCAAAAGAAGACTGGGTGACTGGAATTGGACTGCAGACTAAAATAATTTTTATTTGACTAAAGCAATTTTTTATTTAAAATTTTTTTAAGAATTTCATACTTGAGGGTTGTATTTACAACATTTTCACCCATCTCTTTCTTCTTATCAACTTCTCTTAAATCTCTTGACTCCTCTCAACTTCATGACCTCTTCTTTAATTATTCATAAGCATATACATGTTTATATCACACACAGACACACACACACACACACACACACACAATGTCGCTGATATATGTATTTATTTAGTGCTGACAACTTGGGATTGGATAGCCTTTCAGGGGGCACATCCCCAGAAAAAAATAATGATGTTTCTATATTTCCCCTTGAAACCACTAAAAAGTCTCCCAACAGAAACACTGGATCCCTTATGATGTAGAAACTGGATTGAGAATAAATACTTGGGCAACTACAATGTGAACCCATTTGACCAGCCAAATCTAGTTTATGTACCTGAGATGATTCAGTAACAAAATTACTGTAGTGGTTTTAGCCCTGTCAATAATACACTATATCTATAAACAAGGCCATTTTACTTTATTCAAAAATAAACTTTTCCAGATGCCTAAAGAAGACAGAATTATAGATGTGTGTATTGCAAGGTTTCTTGACTTGGAGCAGAAATCATTCTACAATGGGAACTGAAACTAAATAAGAAATAGTGGAGTCACCTCTCCATGTTTTATGCACAACATTCCCTGGTGAAGGCCATGCCCCATGAACCTCATGATGCCATCCTCTTTTTTGTTTGGCCTATAACAAATGGAAAATCCTTTAACATTATTGTCGAGAATGTGACAATTTTAAGTGAAGGCAGAAAAGAAATCATTTATCTGATCTTTGTGGCTTATTCATTTGTATTTTCTTTGAGGATGAAGTGCTACAATAGAAAATGAAAAGAATAGGAATACTTGATCTTGATTTCAAAATTCTAGAGAGTAATTTGATAATCATAATGATGAAATTCCCTTTTATGGCCTTTAAATGGCTAGAGACTTTAGAGTTCACTTAGAAAAAAGTATCACAGTTGAATGTGATTCACAGTAGAGCAGAAATTTGGAAATAATAGTCACTGGAGCCTCACTACATCAGGGCCACATGTGGTCAATGCAACAGAGCTTTTCTTTGCATTAACGAGTAGTGCAACCTATATTTTCCCCCAAAACTAAATATAGCTTTATTACCACACAGAAAACTAAATCTAGAGGGCTTCAATACTTCCATGCTGTGGGACACTGAGCCTAGTTCCACAGAGAGGCTGGAGGAAGAGCTGCAAGAACCCTTCAAGGTCAGTGAAGGCTTTCAGGCATGATCTCAGTTTCACGACGTCTTCACTGAGACATTGGGCAATCTTTAAAATTTTTTTGACAATTTCATACATGTATAAATATATTTTGATCATGTTCACTACCTGGTTCCCTTTCTTATCCCCCTAGCACTCCCTCTGGAAACTTTCTTCCTCCTCCTCCTCCTCCTCCTCCTCCTCCTCCTCCTCCTCCTCCTCCACCACCACCACCTCCTCCCCTTCTTCTTCTTCTTCTTCTTCTTCTTCTTCTTCTTCTTCTTCTTCTTCCCCCTCCTCCTCTTCCTCCTCCTCCTCCTCTTCTTCCCAATTTTGAAAACTTTTTCCATAAAATTGTACAACTGTTCCTATAGACAAATTGCTTATATTGAAATGATGTTCATCATAAAATTTCAAATGTTCAGGCCATTGTCAAGTGTTAGACCATAACTCCTATCACATATGACAATTAATGTACTTTAAATTCTGTAGTTAATATCTTATGAAGTATTTGGTTATGTGGTCTTGATTTTGGAGGTTAAAATGCTTCTTACATGTCAAGTTTTAATATATAATATGAGTCTTATAATTGGAGGGATCTTCTTGCTTTTCTTTAAGGCTCAATACTCAGACTCTTCCATACTCCCCGGTGATTTGAAGGGAATCCAGCTCAACAGAAAAGCTGGCCAACATTGATGCTAGGAACCACCTCATTCTGTCTTCTTTGGGGTAGCATGGACTTCCAGGAAGGGACATTTAAATTGGATAGGTGCACTTGCACAGGAAGAAGGCTGGGAGAAAATTTCAGACTCTATCCACCAAGAGCTATCCTGTTATCAGCTTAGGGTTCTTAGAAAATCAACGATTCTAAATCTGGCATTAAAATGTTCATGTGCCCTGGGTTCTTTAGGGTAATCCTAATTTCAAATATTATATTGTATATCCTGATGTTAAGTTGAGAGAGAGGGGGGGAGGGAGGGAGAGAGAGAGTTGTTCTCCTTCCTACAGTTTTGGAAGCTTTCTGAAACTATAGGAAAAAGAGAGCAAATATATGGTGTCAATTTCCTGTCACAGATCACAGTATAAAAGACAGAATTTCTCAGTGAGAATTGAGGAGCCAAGGGCACGGGAAATCTCTTATTTATACATCTATGAGCTCAAATGGCTTGGCAGTATATACATAGTTTCACTTTGATAGCAGAATAACCTTTCAAGAATTCTGAAATACAAATAAGAAATCAAATAAAAATGATATAGTTCCCATTAAATAAAAGCAGACTGTACAACACCATAGCACAAAGCACTAGCTCTAGAGGGCTAGTGACAAATCACTTGAGCCCTGCTCTTAAGAGTTATTTCTGATCTGGAGTCCCACACCAGAATTATATATTATAATGCACATTTATTTGTCAGTTAGTATAATGTAGGGTTGATCTCTCTGAAACAGCTGTCCATTCTGTGCCTTCACATTTTAATGCGTCTTCAAGATACAGCCAACATACTAGCTTCAATCTGCTCTTGGCAGGACAGCGTCATAACTTAGTTTAACATTTCCTCTAGTGTTTTTTTTTTCCTCTGCACTGATGTGCATGTCAAATAGTCTGTCAGAGCCGTTTCTCATAACATAAATTCCAGATGTTTTTGGCTTCCCAAAAGGAAGATGTAATAGGTTTGCTTTTACTAATACACTTAGCTAATGAGAATAGAAGCATGGCTATAAAATCCTTTTATATGCTTTTCATGTTGAAGTATGTAAGCCATAATATGTGTTTCTCTTCTTTGTAAATGGGGTCTCCATGCAGAAGAAAAAAGAAAGACATAAAGTGAGAGGAAAATGGAGTTGGTATCAGGCCAAGCTAATGCCTAACTAGTTTTGATGAAGAAAAATCAAAAAGATAAACTATACTGCAAGTTTACGCTTCACAACATCTTCGTTCATTGTGTATTCAAGAGCCATTTCTTAGGCATCCATTGTGTAGCCAGCACTAGGTGATAAGTGAAAGGCAGAGCAGACCTTCAGCAGGAGACAAGGCTTTTATCACAAAAGAACTGCAGAAATAGTCAAAGACAGTATAGAAGCAAGTGCAAAGAGGAGATGTCTCACTAAGCCTTAGCAGCGGAAAAAAAAATCATCTGGGTGGAATAATCACGCAGTGTGGTGTTCATTTAGGGAAAGAGGAAAGCAGACTTCCTGAGCATGTTGACCTTGCACCCACAACCATATCACATGGAAACTAGTTAGATTTCCAGGTAGACCACAGAGGTCAGTGTCTTAAGAAAATACTTCTAGTTAGTTCTCAATGTACCCTAGAGCTTGAGAACCACAAAAGTCAAAGGTCACCACCAAGGTCACTTACTCGCAGACTGTCTGTTGCACCTCCCATGTATGTCTACGTCATATGTCCAAGGGGTCTGAAAGAGGGGTCTTCACGAAATCAATTCCCAGAAGAGTTCTTAGCACCAAAGTTCACTGGACACCTCTGCCCCACCCCCAACAAAGCCTGAGGGAAAATCAAGGTCAGTGGGGAATATTTTATTTTTCCCTCACCAGAAAGTCATGAAGTTGAAGGCTCTGTTGCTTCCTGCTGCTGTGGGATTCTAATCAGTGATGGATGTAAGTATAAACTGTGGCTTTTAGTAGCTCTGGGAAGGTTTTCAAGACAGCCTGTGATGTGTTTACTAAAGTCATTTGGGCTGTTTCAGAATGTGGCGCCTTGAAATGATGTGGCGCTTGACCCAAATAGTCTCCTGCATATCTCTCTCTCTCTCTCTCTCTCTCTCTCTCTCTCTCTCTCTCTCTCTCTCTCTCTCTCTCTCAAAATTACCATGATTGTTTCCTTATTTCTTCTTCCAGAATCAAGATATTATGTAACTCACATGTCCTTTCTTTATGGAATGCTGAAGATTTACTCATGCTAAATGTTTAGGTTTTTTATTTAAAAAATGTGTTTGAGATAACACAAACTTATAACCCACAAATTCCCCAGTATAGCCATACTACAGCACATGTAAATTATGGAATGAAATATGGTCTCATTTACTTTATCTTCATTCTTTAGCTTACCTAGATGCGTGATTTGCCTTTGACTGAGGTTTGTCGTAGGTCTTAATCAGAACCATTTTTTCTCCCTGGAGTTACTAGGCAATACCTGGAGACACTTTATCACAAAAGGTGAAGAGTGCCCCCAGAATGTACTGAATAGAGAGCAAAACTGTCGCCAAAGGCGCATAGAAAAAAAAACACTCACCTCAGAAATTCTTTGCTTCAAATCTGAATAATATAAAGGAAAAATAAAACCCTTGTTTTATGTGAATCTTGCTCTGTATAAAAGGGAAAGATGAATAAGTATTAGACCATGTGACAGGGGTGAGTGCAAAGAGTCTCGATTTCTCAGGGGTTCTCTTAGGGGACTAGTGTTGGTTTTTACTGTGTCTAGCAGTCCCTCTTTTTAAAATGTTCATAATGTGTATAATTGGGTCTAAAACATGAGATCTTTGTCAAAATGATGCTCAGAACTAAAAAAAAAAATCAAATACCGAGTTTGCATAAGAGCTACTTAGTTCTATAGACTCAGGCACAAAACTCTCAACTGCAAACACCTCATGGCCTCTCTAATCTTTCCCCCACCACAACAGCGCATCATTTTGGAGACCAGAAACTGAAGCAAAGCATCTGGTTTTTTTTGGGGGGGG
>CABHPH010161725.1:0-18898 GCA_902168325.1 Peromyscus nudipes | reverse complement strand
TCTCTCTCTCTCTCTCTCTCTCTCTCTCTCTCTCTCTCTCTCTCTTCTGCCTGTGGATCAGGATGTAGCTCTCAGCTACTGCTCCAGTGCCATGTGTGCTACCATGCTCTCCACCATGATGGTGATGGACTAAACCTCTGAAACCATAAGCCAGCCCCCGGTTAAATGCTTCCTTTTGTAAGTGTTGCAAAGCGTCTCTTGAGTTCCCCTGTCTGCACTGATGATGATAGCCTTCATATCTCCGCAGTTCCTCCCTTCTTGGCATTCGATCCTTCTTGCTTCTTTCCTTCGTGTCCATAAGACAGCTTGGCATTTCTTTCTTCTCTTCTGTCTCTCTTTTCCCAAGTTCAACCAGTCATTACCACTTCATCTTTCTTCCCTCCCCCACTCCTCAACACTTCTCTGCAACTCGGTGAAATACAGACGCCGCAGATTGCCTACCAAGCAAGCATACGTCCTTTGTGTGAAACAGCGCATACAGTCAGTCAAAAATAAATCCCCTTAATCTGACCCTAGATTATCTGTTTTCTTTCTTGCTTCAAGATCCCTGGTCTTGTGGACAGACTGAAAACAAAATTGGAACCTATTTTTAAAATAATTTCATAATACACTTGAGGAAAAAAAATCTAGAAGTTGATAACTGCCTCTCAGTGTACCCAACTTATTCTGTTTCCTATGTCATGAAAGATTAAGTTTTATAATAGCTGAAAAGGAAATTTGCCTTTTGTTTGTCATTTGTTGGTAGCAGTGGAAAGGAAGTTTGCAATGCACCCAATATCTAGCAATAGGAGTCAATTGAATATTCAACAAAATAATTGAATTCCACTTATTGGTTGTCTAATATCTTCTCTGTCATTGGTTCCATCTAGCCAATTTTGGTTCTGTGATTTACTGTATATATATTTAGAATAATGCAAAGCCAAACACTGATGAGACGATCAATAATTATTTAATTACCAGCACAAGGTATGGTATTGGGCATGATTTGCTTGAATTGAGTTGTAACTTTTATTCACGGGATTTCAAATGGCCATAGAGCATGCTGTCCACACTGACGAAGGAAGCTCTGTGTGTTTTGAATACGAACACTGTATACTGGCTTTTATTTGTCATGAAGATTTAATAATTTAACAATAGGTCATTGGAGTTCTGCTGTGCCATCAAATAATTATAGAATTTGTATTTTATCAGTGGCAAAACCACCCTAGTATTCTAAATTCCACTTAGTCCTTTAGCTTAATGCTTTCTGTTACCCTTTCTCGACATATTTTCCCATCATGAAAATTAACCCACTCTATATCTTTCTAGAAAGAAAATGAGCTGCTCCCTTGCCAAGCCTTTCATTATGCAGAATTGAGATCTCAAAGAAGACCAGCAGAAAGCCCAACGCTTTGAAGTGTTGTGCTAATTTGATTAATACATAGTTACATCCTGTTATGATGCACTTTGCCTTATGCATTTTAAATGGAAAATGCAAAGTGGATTACATTTGTGTTAGAAACACAGAATACTAAATGATCAGCACTAAAAGTGGTTTGCAACAATCGCTGTACCACTTTCAATATGCAGGGAGTTACTGTTTGTGGGTTAGTGATAATTATGTAAAAATACATGCTTTATCACAATTAAGGTGTCGATAAAATACTGATAAGTTTGAAACAATTGAACTTAAAATATTTGTCCTATTAGTCATTAATATTATTCTATTAATATCTCTATAATAGAATTTATGTGAGCTTACAACTCTATTTGTAATCTACACAATTTTTAAATTCTAAGTCCATCCTAAAATATTACGAAATCAAAGGGTAAAAGGCTGTTTTGTGGAGGTAGGAGCATGCTTTCATGTTTATTCCTGAAAGAAAATGATCAAATTGTTAGTTTCTATAATAATAGTTACTTTTATGTGTATCTTCAGGGCTTTGGAGTGGCTGGATGAAAGGAAAAGAATAAATCTTATAACCAAATTTGTCTAGAGTTCTTCAAATGACCTCAACCCAATTTTCATTTTTAAAGCACTCTGAAGTGTTGGGATGTGGCACTCTTGTTCTTATGCGAAGTGGATACTAATTATATTAAGGATGTATGAAAACATTTTTGCAACAAAGCATGAATTTTATGAATATCTTATGTCTCCATTTTTGGAGACATGTACACAACTATCTTTTCATTTAGAACGTACATGTTCATGGTTACAAATGTTTTTACTTTCCATTTAACTTTTTCCAATGACTAATGGTGCTTACAACAGCTTACAATGGCTGAAACCAGCTTCATTTATCTTAAGTACTTTCATTTCGATGCTCACACAACAGCCATCTTGAATCCTGCCCAAACCTATTGAATGAACCTGTTGACAGTCAGTTAAAATTCATAACTCTGTTCTGTATTGGATCACAGCTCCTAAGGGGCTGAAGAACAGCCCTGAATGCTTCATGGTACTTCACCATTGTGGTCTGGTAACAGTATCTGTCCACTTCTGTAGAGTCAATTCAGAAAAAGGAAAAGCAACACCCATCCTTTTCATAAAATGAAGATGTCATATTTAATCGTATACTAAATGATATGCTTAATCTTAAAATGTGGCTGGAAGGGAAGTCGGTCAGTGCACTTTCACCTGACTCAGACCATCTCTCATAGAGTATATAGAAGAATCTATGCAACAAGAAGCTCTTTAAATAATTCAGACATTAAAGCAGAATATCCATATTCAAGTGTAGGGCATTTGAAATTGGGATGGAAGAGAACAGAGTGATGCCATTTACGAAGAGTCACTAAGTTTTTGTGCCTACTTCTTTCGTCAAAATCAGCTCAATAATTTTGGAGAAATTTTTAATCCTTATACAACTGACTCTTATCACTTTGATGGTTACTATTAAAATTTTATGGTATGTTTCAAATATCTTAAGCATTATCTACAATAATACAATAAGAAACATATGCTTCTCTACAGTCCTTTGCTATATCTCATCAACTCTGATAATCTTATTTTCAATACAAATGTCATTATACTTCATTGACTTCCTTTGGATTTGGGGTGAGTTTTTTTTCATTCAGAATTAATGTTTTAAAATTATAACCTTTGGCTTTAAACTGACAACCATTAGTGTCTGACAACATTGTACCATTTCTTTATTAAGCATTTGTAGATTATATAGTATTATTTTTTAAATATTCCTCATAAAATATCAACAGAAAGGTAGTTGTAGATCTTGCAAATTGTTTACATCATGGAAAAGTGACTTTACCTACTAATGAACACTCAAATAAATGACCTATCTGAGATACTGTTAAGAATTTAATATTCGGAAACCACAGATCAATATGAGTCCAATTTCATCACCACATTCTTCTCCCAAGAAAGATCATATATAGCATAGTTTTTGCAGAGATCAACAATTCATCCACTTGAAACTTGACATGTGGTTAATCTTATAGTTGTAGCCCACCTAAGGCCCAAGGAAAAAACAGTTCCTATTTTCAGTATTGTAGAAATAGGAAAGAGAATAACAAATGGAATGATTCCGAGGGATGATTTGAAAGGGTCAATCTAGTAAGAACAAAGTGGATGCATTCAGTAAGTATTCAGAATATTCACCTGAGGAATACCAAACCTTGTTAATATGATGGCTTCATGAAAAATCCCAACCTATTTTGTTTGGACATACTAGACTGACACAGTAAATGTCTTTATGGCCTCCTATTGGCATTTCCTGTCTGAAACGGGAAGGATGAGGCACGACAAACACAGTGCCATGGACATAGCTGATAAAATACCCAACAAATATTTTGGTAAATATTTGCTATTTAGATAAGATTTATCTCTTATATGCCTTCTCAAACACAAGATGCTGTTACTGAACTCAAGACAAACCACCTCCAAATTTTTCCCTAAACTGTTGTGAATCACCCTAGGACTGCTTATAAATGTGTGTAAGTTTTCGAGATAGTCTAGAGAATGGAAATGAGGCATTACATTAATTATACTTAATGTATTATTAATTATTGTATGTTTTTGCCATTTCCTCCCTTTGCCCATGCCTGTCTAAAACCATAGCTTAAGTGTATGAGATTTGCTACTTCACTGAAACTTAACATCTTAATTAAATTAGGGTGAAGATAAATCCTGACATTACCTTGTACTGTCTAGAGAAGCTTCTCAATTCTTTAGGTTGACACTGTCTAGAAAGCATTAAATAAATAAGACACAATTATGTATCAATTTAAATTTTTCTAGTAGTCTCATTTTGAAATATTAAAATTGGCAGGTAAAATTAACTTTAATCTTACTTTTATTTAGTCTAATATAGCTAAATATTATGGCTTCAAAATGTAATCATCACAAAATTATTAAGCAGATATTTTACATTACTCTTTATATGATTAATTCAGCGTACGTTTCTTGCTTAACTGGGCATCTCAGTTTCGGCTAGCCACATTCTCCATGCTCAGGATTCAATATGGCTAAAAGCTCTTGTTTTGGACAGCACAATTCTAGACAATTCTGTTCTGAACAGCTTTGTGTTTGGAGGGGAACCAGGAAGATTCCTTCAGACAGAGGTAATGAATCAAATTTTCAAGGTTAAAAAAATCAAATTTTGAGTTACTGATGGACAGACAAAATCCTTGTCAACATCAGGAGATGATGTCCTCTCTCCCACATCCTTTCCAAATTTCTTATTGATTGTTTTCCCCAGGGTGAAAGAATCAGGAAAAGAGAATATCCTTTCATGGATGTGGTTGCCATCTTGACTGGTGTGGTTGGCTCGAAATCCATTAGCATTAATACTCTCCCTAAGAAGCTTGGATAAGTAGCTTTCAAACTGTGGATGATAAACAAAGAAATAGATTTTCCTGGGGGAGGGTGAAATTATCAGAAGACAGGAAGGAGCTGGAGGTGCTGAGTCACGGTACATAAAGCTGTCTCTGGGAACACAGGGACCCGGGGCTCATTGGAGATATCTCCTGTCTTTAAGTTGGTGCTGTTTCCTTTCTTCTCTCTTCCCTGTCTGCACCAAGCAGAAATGGGAGCTTCGCTGGCTGTGTCCCAGCTGCTGCACAAATGAGCCTGGGGTAAATTAAATAAAGTCTTACTGATCACAGTCACTCCAGGGATGAAGTCAGCTTGAATCCAATAGACCAGCACTTGCCAGATTTCAACGTGCATATGAAGCACATGGGGAATCTTGTTAAAATGAAAATTCTGACAAGGAAATCAGTGTCAGGGTGATAGAGGAGGCCTGAAGAAGTCAACTCCTCCCAAGATACAACTGGTTCTAGAAAAGCATTCTGAACAACAGTCTTGCATTGAGGATTCTAACCCTCTCTGTACCTTAGCAATTAGCTAGAAAGTGTGTGAAAACTAACCGGGTTGGGCAGACGAGAGGGCTCAGTGGGTAAGAGCACTTGCTGCCAAACCTCACATCCTGAGTTTGGTACCTGAAATCCACATACGAGAAGAGAGAACAGATTCCAGAAGTTACCATGCATGCACACACACACACACACACATACACACACACACACACACACACACACGCACGCACGCACACACACACACACACACAAGTAAATAAATGTAAAAAGAGTTAATAACCAGTGTTTCATCTCCAGATTCTTAAAACAGAAGAGAATATGGACCTTGAGTGAGCCAGGTGCTAATTCTTTATAAAACCTCCACATAGGGATAAAATTATAGACCCACTGATTTATTCCAAAGCTAGTGAAATCACTTCTTAAAAACATATATAATTGTGTTGGGCATGGTGGTTCATGCCTTTAATCCCAGCACTAGGCAAAGGCAGGTGGATCTCTATGAGTTTTGAGGCCAGCCTCTACAGAGTGTATTCCAAGACAGCCAAGGCTATACAGAGAAGCCCTGTCTCAAGATAACTAAATAATAAATAAACAAGATATAATGTCACTTATCTACTTATGTATGTTCATGGTCATAGAAGTCAGAGGAAAACTTGTGGGAACAGAATGGGTTCTCTCCTTTCACCACATGAGTAATTGAACTCGGGTCACTAGGCTGGGCAGCAGGTAATTTTACCTGCAGAGTCCTCCAGCCTCCCACAAATGGTTTTCACTTGCCTCAGTTATCCCATAAACTCATGTAGGTTTTGGCTTTGACCTCCTGATTCTCCTGCTTCTTGAGTGTTGAGCTCACAGGTTTGTGTCACCATGCCTGGTTCCTCTCCCAAGTCTTGTATTTATATTAGACCCTGTTCCTGTCTTCTGTGTCTTACCCTTCAGCCGGGTCTCCCTGTCAAGCCTCCTCACAAGCTACAAGCTCTCCTCTCAGTTTCTGGTATTCTGCTCTGCTCAATATACAGCTTCTTACTCCCATTTAGAAACCCATGTCTGCCTATCTACTTGGCTTCCAGTTAAATTCTCTCACTCAAATAATTATTTACCTGATAAATACCGTCCAGTGGTCTTGTGAACCAAGACCCATGAGTGTTAGGAAATTTGGATCTTATTGAGAGAATTTAGGATATTATTATAAAGTACTATTGCCACTTATACTTACTCCCCACCCAAAACCGGTGTTGAGTTTCCAGGAATTAAAGGCCTAGAGTTACTTAGGAAAAGCTTTCTCAGTAGACCTTAAGATCATCAAGTGCCCTTAACATTTAAAAGTGCATTATTTTAAAGTCTGAAATAAGGGGAACATTATTACTGACTATAGTCACTACAGCATACAGTAGCTCCCTAGTATTATTGTGCCTTTTAATTTGCACTTTATGTCCTCTGACTGCCTCACCATCACCACTTCAAACACTGTAAGATGAATTGCTAAACGGTCTTATTAATTAAAAAACAACCCAGAGCCAGATATTGGGGTGAAAGCTGAAAGATCAGAAAAACAGAACAAGCCACAGCCAACCTCATCTCACCAACTCCTCAGCTGATCTTGTTTCCTCAGACTGAAAGCCTCTGAGTCCTCACTAGAATTGATCTCAGATGAAATGCTGCTAAAAAGCCTCTAGTTCCTGGTCCTCACGCCTTATATACCTTTCTGCTTCTTGTCATCACTTCCTGGGATTAAAGGCGAGTGTCCTTCCCAAGCAAAGACATAAGATCTCAAGTGCTGGGATTAAAGGTGTGTGCCACCATGCCTGGCTCTGTTCCCAGTGTAGGCTTGAACTCACAGAGATCCACATGAATCTCTGCCTCCCACGTGACAGAATTAAAGGCATGTGTGCCACCATTTTCTGGCCTTTATGTCTAATCTAGTGGCTGTTCTGTTCTCTGACCCGCAGGTAAGTTTATTAGGGTACACAATATATCAACCACAAAACACTCTTTAATAATCACCATTCTAGACCCTACCTTAGTGTGTTTCACTTGTATCCATACTAAACATAATGACATCATGTGGTAACTGTTGTGTACCTAGTTTATTTCACTTAACATAGTATCTTCCAGGTTCATCCATGTTCTTTTTTTTTTGGAGGGGGGATTCAATATATATTTATTGAGATAATTTGAAATAATATAATCTTGTCAGGACATTTTTGTGCATAAGTTTTCAACATATAGAAAGGAATACAAAGATACAGTTTGTATTAAACATTTGATTAGGCTTCTCATAACTCAAACCTAAATTTATATAATCCTAGAACTCCTGAACAAGAATAACTTTGTCAGTTTTAACCTAGGCTTATAATGAATGACCATCTATTGGGCTGATATTTTCATGTATCTGCTATGATGTGGCTTTTCATGATATCTGGGATTTTTTTTAAAATCATGATGTATCTCCCTTTCTTCATGAGAGTTTTCTGAAGGCAATTTTTATATATTATATACAATTAATATTATACATATATATGATATTATATATATTATATCCTGGTCCCAGTTTCCCCTCCTTCCTCTCCTCCCAGTCCCTCCTTACCCCTGTGTTCTCACCCGCTCCATCCACTCCTCCTCCATTTCTGTTTAGGAAAGAACAAGTCTCCCCTAAATATCAACGTATGCAGACCTACAAGCAAACATTAAGCGGAGTTCATGGAATCCTGCAGAAGAAAGGAAGAAAGTGTTGTCGGAGCCAGAGGGGTCAAGGCCATCACAAGAAAACCCACAGAATTAACTAATCAGACCTCATAGGGGCTCACAGAGACTGAACGGACAACCAGTAATACTCCACTGTATATATTTACGTGTTGATGAACTCGACTTCTGTTATTCTGTATGTAAATATACATATCAAAATATCACATTGCGTTCTGTGAAAATTTACAATTATTTTTTAATAAAAAAAGAGTGGGGGATTTAAGACTCAATTGGGGTGCTGAAACAGAATTAACGTTAGAGTGACTCAACAACAGGAGTTTTGAGGCAGACCTGGGATAGAGAGAGGTTTGTGCAGTTTAACACAATTTTGAGAAAGGAAAAGAATGGGTGGGTATGAGAACAAGAGTTGGAACACGGCCCAGGAATGGAGTCATATAAGGAGCAACGTGAGTGCTTGTGAGAGCACACCAAGAAAACAGGACAAACGTCTTGTGAAATGTTCTTCGAATATGTTCTCATGCTCCCTCCAGGAGAAGCAGAAAGGGGTGGGTTTATTTCACATTGCTTGTCCACCACTTGTTACTGATAATCAGTTAAATGCAGAAACTGTCCTTCATGTGGCTCTATAGAAAAACATATTTTTGTCATGTTCAGCTTGTCTTTAGTATTATATACAGCTTGAAATCATACGCACTTTGCTCATAGAAATTTTCTTAAACATCAGAGTATAAATTGTCTGATGCTCTGAATAAAGTTGGCTGTTGCATGAGACATTAGTCTGCCTCACCTATCAGCTCCATTCTCCCTGGTCCCACAGCCTCTGAAGAAGTGACAGGCAGTGTGAGCTTTCAAAGATCACAGACGATTATAAACCATGAGCCACGATCCCCAACCCCTGTGAGCTTTTCCTCTACTAAGACATAATTCATCAGTCAGTCAGCTACTGAATCATCTGTCTTTCCAGAAACTAAAACTGAAAGTGTCCTCTGATGATTGTTAATGAGCCTCTCCTAGATTGGTGGCACATTCTGGTCTGTAATGGCTAGTGCTGGACACCCCAATGGGCACTGTTCAGAAAAGCCAAGAATATTCAATGGTCATATTTTTTTTTAAGACGGGTGTCATAGAGACCAGGCAGCCCTCAATTTCCCTACGTAGCCAAAGATAACTTGGAACTTCTGATCCTCCACCCTCTACTTCCTGGGTGCTGGGATTTAATGTGAACCACACTAAACCTGGTTTATGCAGTGCTGAAAATGGAACCCAGTGACTCCATGCATGTTAGGCAAGCACTCTACCAATTGAGCTGCATTAGAACCCTGAACTCAGATTGTTAACTGAGTGAAATCAGCCTTATCATTTCTATTTTCCAGCTGTGATTCTACGGTCTAATGTCTTAAACAGAATACCCATCATTCATTAGGTCATTTTGATTGCTGGGTATATACGGTACCAGGATACTTCATTGCCAGGATACTGGCATTTAAGATTTATTTATATATTCATACTCCTTCATTTTAGACATATAGATATTATATATATATATATATATGAATTAAGTGTTTCCAATTGACATCCATCATTGTTTTTGTTTGTTTCTGCTCTTTATCTCTTTTTTGGGGGGCCTACCACCCAGCTCCCAAATAAATCATACACAGAGGCTTATTCTTAATTATAAATTAGCTTGGCTTGTTTCTTGCCAGCTTTCCTTAACTAATTATCCCATCTACCTTTGTCTCTGTGCTTTTCTCATTCTCTTACTTCTGTAAATCTTACTCTTACTACATGGCTTGCTATGCAGCTAGGTGGCTGGCCCCTGGAGTCCTCCTCCTCTGGCTACTTCTTTCTCCTCCAAGATTTCTCCTCCTATATATTCTCCCTTCCCAGCCCCAATTACCCTTTCTCCTGCCTCACTGTTGGCCGTTCAGTTCTTTATTAGAACATCAGGTGTTTTAGACAGGCACAGTAACACAGCTTCACAGAATACAAATGCAACATAAACAAAAGTAACATACCTTAAAATAATATTCTACAACCATCATTTTCCTTTTCTCTTTCCTTGATGCTGAAGATTTACATCTGTGAAATGCTCCTTTAGCAGAGATAAGTAAGATTTTTGTAGATAACAAAGTGTAATCAAACCATTTCTTCTCCTAAGCTCTGGCTGACTCACATCCACTGTTTGTCTTCTGTCCATTATAGCCTTTGTCCATTAACATTTACCAGCAATCATCTAGATAAAAACCATGATATACTTTCTGGAGAAGGGAAGTAAAATATTTATTTCCACACAACACAACTTAGGGCCTCATTAACATAGCTCGAGAGTAATAAGAATACCTAATGTTGAATAGCGCCCAATATTGTCAAAAATGTAAAATAATCTGAAACCACGTCCACATGTACTGTACTAGCAGAGACCCTCTGCTTAGCATATCTATGCTTAAGCTCAAAAGCACCTACCTGATTGAACTGTCTGTTCTTCAAAGAAGACAAGCATAATAAAAGAGGAAAAGGAGAAAAATTAAAAACTATGGAAAATTAATGTAAGTAAAATCTCTTTAAGTATAAAATAGCAGCCAATACTGATGTCTTTTGCCAATAGTGTGAAAGTTCAAAAATTGCATAAAATATTGCCATAGATTCACACTGTTCATCAGATATGTCAATGTATCTTTGAGCCTGATAGCTAACAAGTAAGTACTGACCTAAATTTTACTGGAGAACATTTTAAAAGCATTAAGCATATGCTGTTTACTTAGTTGATGCAATAAATATAAACACATTCTGGGTTCATAGTAAATTCAAAGTACAGACCTTAAATAACGCTAACATTTTAAATCAAATTGATTAATTACTAAAATACATTAGAAGAACTGTTTCAGCAAATTTTTTTTTGTGAAAAAGGTCTTTTAGTCAAATTCAGCTCCTCCATTTCTTTCCATTGCATGTGTAATTCATGAACCTTTAAACAGTATGAGATTATAGATAGCTAAACTGACATTTGTACTTTCACTTAGCAGCCTGAATAATCGGCACGCTCTAAGCTTTTTAAATGTTAAAGCAATCATTGCTTTACATTCATCTTGTGATGTCATTGCCTCTAACAACTGATATAATAAATCTAAAGCATATGAAAGCTTGAAAAGAATATTAGATATGCATCTCATTTTAAATACATAACAATTAAATGATGTACAAGAAGTGTGCTCTGGTCTATCTATTAATGAAATGCTATTTAAATGTGTGATGTATCATTGCTATTTTCAAACTTCTAAGCCTCCAAAGATCCTCATTTACATGTTGTGCTGTTTATTGAGAGCCAGAAAGAGCAGTATTAGTATATGCATGATAAAATCAATGAATGTGTATACAAAAGATGACTATGTTTGCTACCCATGAAAAGGTCACCAAAGGCATACACAGTATTTGTGCTCTGCCAAGCCAAAAGTGGTAGATTTCACAGTCACAGATTGAAAGGAACAATAATCATGATAACAGTTTGAATGGTTAACTGTGGGTTTTTGTTTGTGTGTGCGCGCGTGCATGTGCGTGTGCGTGTGCGTGTGTGTGTGTGTGTGTGTGTGTGTGTGTGTGTGTGTCTGTGTGTGTTGTTTAGTTTAGTAGCTCAACATCAGGAGTAGAACTCAAATGAATTAAATAAACAAACAAACAAACAAATAAATAAATAAATAAATAAATAAATAAATCCCACCAGCTTGTCTACAAGCCAATCTGTTGCATTTTCTCAATGAGGTTCCTTCTTTCTGAATGATCTAACTTGTGTCAAGCTGACATAAAACTAACCAGTACACCATCAAATTCAAATAAACTTTCTGGCAGAGAAAATCAAGCAATTTCTCAAAATGACGCAGCAAGATGAGGTGGAAGGATTCATAGATTATCTGAGACAAAAGTCTGTTATTTTAGTGATGACTATAGACTTCAAAAGAATAGTAGAAAGAGACTTTTAAAAACATCACATTTTGGAGGGTGTGTCTCACTATTAATATCTAAGGCAGTGGTTCTTAGCATGTGGGTTGTGACTCCTTTGGGCTCCCATATCAGATGTTTATATTACCTTTCAATACTGTAGCAAAATTACAGTTATGAGCAACAATGAAACAATTGTATGGTGGGGGGTCACTACAATGGAGAAACTGTATTAAAGGATCATAGCATTAAGAAGGTTGAAAACCACTGATTAGGGGAAGAACACATTTCTCAGTTTCTTTATCTATAAAATGAAAGACAGTGAGACTTAAATTGCATTGCACTTCCTTAAACTTCATAGATTTCTTTGAAACTTGAGAACTGTAGTTTTATCATCCTTTGCTATAATAAATGCAAAATATTTTCTCATGGATCTAAATATTTACTATGCCATTGCTTTTCACTGAGTTTCGCTATGTTATTGCATAGTAATGATCTTTAAATTGTCAAAATAATTCTAGGAACTTCTGCAAGTATTAACTTCAGTCAGATGAGTCAACATGGTGATATAATCAGGAGAAACAAGAGAACATTGACTAAGAAAACCCACAATCCCCCAAATATACTACAGTAGCTGATTAAACTAAGTGCTGCATCCTGCTCTTTTCTGAAGGGAAATGGAGGAGGAGTGGATCTGGAGGAGAAGGGAGGGGAATCTGTGATCTGGATATTAATGTTTTTGAGAGAAGAATAAAAGAAATAAAGAAAATATTGGGGAAAAATGCAGAGAACCAGAAAACACTAGAGTGGGTTCTGTGTCATTTCTATTTTTTTTCCCTTTCTCCTTTTTTTTAAAAAAATTAAGAGATTTTCTATTCATTCTACATATCAACCACAGATTCCCCTGCCCTCCCTCCTCCCACCCCCCAGCCCTCTCCCCCAACCCACCCCCCACTCCCACCTCCTCCAAGGCAACGTCTCCCATGAGGAGTCAGCAGAGCCTAGCACATTCAGTTGAGGCAGGTCCAAGTCCCTGCTCCCTGCACCAAGGCTGCTCAAAGTGTCTCACTATAGGCACCAGGTTCCAAAAAGCCGGCTCATGCACTAGGGACAGGTCCCGGTCCCACTGGTCCCACTGCCTGGGGGCCTCCTAAACAGTTCAAGCTAAACAACTGTCTCACTTATCCAGAGGACTCAGTCCAGTATCATGGGGGCTCCAAAGCTATTGGTCCATAGTTCAAGTGTTTCTACTAGTTTGGCTTGTTGTCTCTGCACTTTTTCCAGTCATGGTCTCGGTATCTCCCGCTTATAGAATCCCTCCTCTCTCCTGTCGATTGGACTCCCGGGCCTCTGCCTGGGACCCGGCCGTGGACCTCTGCATCTGCTTCCATCAGTCACTGGATGAGGGTTCTTTGGAGTTGGGGAGCAAGGAAAGAGATGCCATGGTGAGTGAAGACACCATGGGAATAGGAAGAGGCAGAGTGCTGGGGAGGGCCCCAGGAATCCACAAAGATGACTCCACCATAGACTACTGGCGATGGTCCAGAGGGTGCCTGAGCTGACCTACTCCGGTGATCGGATGGATGAATACCCTGACTGGCATTTCTATTTTTGTCAAGGTCAGATTCTGCCTTTGTTTTTACTAGGCCTGCCTATGGCCCCAAATTTCCTTCTATTTAGGGGTAAAGGGAGAAGTCCTTGTCAGGGGGAAGTGGAGGGGAGGTGGAGTGCTTCCCAAGTGGCAACACTGTAATCAGGACCTGTATCCCTCTGTACCAGGAGAAATTTCTGGTTGGAGGTTTGGGAAACCAACACAAACACACACACAAAAAAAATATTAAAAATAATGCTTTTTAAAATGTTACTATTTAATCTCTGGTTTTCCATAGCCAACAAGTCACCCTTCATCAGCTAACATGTCATTGTTTATTAGTGTGTCACAATGTTTAAGGGTGAGTGAAGGCTTAATCTATTGTAGTGTTTGTGCCCATGCAGGGAAGTTGCCTCTCTCCTGATAAGACTCCTTGTATGCCTTTTAAAATAATTTTCTTCTTGTTTGGGTTTGAGTTCTTGGTACAAATTGTTAGTAAGTAATTACAAGTTGTTCCTAAGGCTGTTCTGTGTTGTACATCTTCTCATAAATTCACAGACTCTTAGCAAGAGCTAGGATAGGTTAAAAAAAAGAAATGAAGGAGGAAAATGTTATCCAGTTTTGGGGGGGATTCAATAAATAATCTTTGTGTGAAACGATTTTGTGAAATGCTCTTAGCATAAGCCCAGACAAGTTCCTTCTTGATGTGTCTTGAACCTCATTCAAATGTGAATATACTTGTGAAAGGATATTATTTGTTGGTACTGTGAGTCACTTTACAGAGGATTTAAGGCCAATTATGGCAGTCCATATATAATGAAATTATGATAGAAATAGAACTATGAAAATACAGTAAGGTTGTACAAGCTTGGGCAGAGAGTCAAAGCCATGTAAAATTCAGGGAAAATAGAGTGAACACATAGGACGGTGTTAGACACAGTAATAGAATTTCAAGTTGGGCTCTGGTCAGTGCAGCCACGAAAGAATGGTCGGGTACATAATGTACGTTTTTTTTTTCTGTTCCTTTGTTTTTTATTTTGATTTTGGCTATGTTTTCTAAAGGATACAATAGAATACAAATGACATGAAAACTGAAGGGGGTACTCACTGAGAGGAGAAAAGGGGGGTGTCAAGAAGAGGCAGGGCAGATGAAGAGGGCAATAAGAGAGGGGATGAATGAGAAGAAAACATAAAGACATACCCAGGTGAAAATATCATAATTAAACCTAACAGTAAATAGGCTAACAAAAGTAATTTTTACAAAAGCAGTTAAGTGGCCAATATGATGGTTCAGTGGGTAAAGGGGCTTACTGCTAAAACCCACACAGTTAAAGGAGACAGCCAAGTCCCAAACACACACACACACACACACAACACACACACACACACACACACACACACACACGCACACGCACACACACACACATCAATAATAATAATAATAGATATAAATAGTATAATTACAGTAACACTAAGCATAAGAAAGGAAAGGGGAGCAAGAAATATTCACAAATAATTATGAATGAAAATTTGCCCAGGCACTAAATTCAAAAATTGAATATTTCATGTGAAACTGTCTAAAAGAATCATGAACTATAGTAGACATTGTCTATGATCTTTGATGAGACTTCTTAAACCGGTTGCCTGGCTGAGCATGTGTGAGTTTGAAACTTCAGCATGTTAAGATATGAATTTATACGGGAACGCATATGTTCATGAACTTAGAAGTGTTGTGCATGGGTTTATAGATTTTGGAAAAACCACAGGGAAATTCAATCAATAGTCTTCACACTGTCATTGGCCCTCCAAGGCGAATGAATGTCTGTGCTTAATTCATATTTTACCTGATTAACAGTTGAAACTATTCACAGTCCCACTGAAAAGAATGATTATGTGACCATCTAAACTGACATTGAAGTATCTCTAAACTCACTGTATCTCAGTAGCCAGCTTATATCTGCTTAATTTGATTGCATAGTCATGACGATGAGTTGATGATTTCGCACAGGAAGGCACTGGAATCATGTGAGCTTAAACGATGATGAAAGGTAGAAAGTGATAGAAGTGGCAATTCTTAAAACTAAGACCAGAATCATTGATTGATGGTCTTCTCTCTCCAGACAGGCTCTAGGTAGTTCTCACAATCTCACCTCGCCGTGAAACAGAAGTCAAGTGCAAAGTTCATTTAGATCAAGCACGAATAGGTGTTTCTATATATTTGAATTCGTTACTTCTAATTCGCTGGCTTAAAGCTGGAGTTTGATTCTGCCTGCCTCATTTATTGTTCAATCAACAAAGTACAGCTGAGAATATATTATATACAAGGTTGCACACAGCACAATAGGCAGGATGAAATGTAACACTTTATAGCAAGTCTCATGAAAAGACTCCAAACATATCCCAATGGAACATAACTGAACTTGGTATGGATAAAGAGAACGTGGGAAGGCTCCAGACCCAGCCTGAGATGACGGGGAAGGCTACCTGCCGTTTAGCTGCAACAGAAATGAAAAACCATGAGTCATCCAGATGACGACGCAAGGAAGAATGTTCCAAACATAGGAAAAAATACGCACGTAGGCAAGTGTCAAACACTTTGAATACCTCCAGTGGATGAAAGCACCAAATGATGGAAAGAAAATCTTAAGACAAAAATGGAGTGCAGGAGCTGAGGAGATGGCTCGGTTAGGAAATGCTTGCTCACGAGCAGCAGAACGTAAGCTCAGATCATCTCCAGCAACCACATACAGCATGAGGACATAACTTTTTAAAACCAATTTAAAGCTCTATAAAACATTTCAGATTGTCTCATAGCACGGTATACTATTTTGTTAGTCGAACAAACAAGTGAAATATGAACATTTGACTGATGATTTTTATTCCATTTCAAGCCCCAGTTCCCGGTCTCAGATGCAGCGTACAACTGTAAATAAGACTGCGGGTAGTATCGTAAACCAATGACTTTCAGCACCTAAGTGATGGTTTTAACCAAAGAGAGGCTCAATTCCACAGTGTCTTTTTCCCCAATAGCATTTAACTCAATCAAGACTGTGATTCTGAGTCTGCAGAGGTGAATCAGCAAGGAAAATGACTTGTTATGGAATACGGACCTCCCATCGCCCATATAATGCCAGGTGATTGTGCCCTGACCTATAATCCCAGCATTCATGAGGCCTAGACCTGGAGCAAACTAGCTAGTGAAACTAGCCCAATCTCTAGGTTCTGGGCTCAGCAATAGACCTTGTCTCAAGATATAAGATGTAGAAAGATTGAGGAAGACACCCAAAGTCAATCTCTGGTCTACACACACATGCACACATGTGTACATGTGCACAAACATGTGTGGACACCCATCCACATATGTACCATGCACACTTACACAAGTTTTTTTTTTAAGTCTCTGATTCCAAACTTATGACATTTGCATTTCAGCAAATAAGAAACAATTTATGTCTACATGATACCTTTCAGTCCCTGACTCCAATTTATAGAACTTGTTTTGGAGTCTAATAAAACAAAAGAATTATAACTCTGACTCCATACTGAAGATGTGGTCATTATGTCCGGGCATGGTGACTCTGGTGGGTTCATTAACTTCACACACTAATTAATCCGCCAAAGCATACTTCCTTCTGCTAATTAAGGAGCATAGACAGATGCTTCTGTATCCCAGGTCCTTAAAGAAGTGGTCGTCCAGGCCGCTATCGATCTGACACATTCACATACATTCACAATTTTTCAAGCTGCACACTTTACAGGGAATTTCCTGTCAGAATGATCATTTCACAGACTCAGTACCATGTATTTACATAGTACATTTCATACGATACACTAGAGATGACAAAATCATAAAATAATCATAATCATCAGAAAAGCATATAGCTTTTGATACAATCTTAACGTTTTGGGGAAGGAACAAAGACGAGCCTGTGATGCAAATGGACAGAGAAGGACCCTAGAGAACCGGCGCTTCTGAGAGTGAGGCCAGAAGGCATTCAAGAAAGAGAATGGGGGATGGCATCCAAAGCAACCCAGACGAAACTCAGCACAGGGACCTCAGCTTGGCAAGAAAGGAAGGAGCTTTTTCATCCCTGCATCGTGTACCTGGACTGCCCCAGTGATCAAGCATCTGGTAAGAAATAGGGAAACAGATTTTTCAGTTGAGGACTTTCCATGTTAGGTCTTTAATTTGAAAGTTCTCGCTTTCTCAGCCACCCTTTCAAACAAATTCACATTACACATTCCTTTGCCTTTTTGCCCTCACACACCTAAGATGTAGGGATCTGTAAAAGCTTGAGGATGTCAGAGTGGAAGAGATTGGCCTTGCCTTCATACTCTTTTGAGAACTTCCTTTATCCTTCACCAGGCTTGGTCATTGCTAAGGCAAAAAACACATTGTATATGCACTCCAACCTATCCCCAACATCCACCTGCTCAGAACCATCCACTAAAAACTGCTGCTATTCGCCCATGTAAGAGCCTGAGGGGTGGGGGCAGGAGAGGGCTCTCCTTGTTCTCAGTCATCCTCCAGTCTAATACTCCAGCTTTGTTCTTGGCTCACCAGGGTGGAATATGGATTCATACTGGCTACCAATAACTTGAGAGGACATCTCTGCAGAGCACCCATTTGTTGTAATGTGTGAATACCTGGGTTTTGTCTGGAGAAACCATTCATTCAATCTACTTTCTCCCCATGACAACATCCTAGGGCCACAAGATCACACGCTAGAGCAGATATTCTCAACCTGTGGGTCACGATCCCATTGTGGTCACATATAAGATGTCTACAACATGATTCATAACAGTAGCAAATACAGTTATGAAGTAGGAATGAAAACAATTTTATGGTTGGGGGTCACCACTACACGAAGAACTACATTAAAAGGTCACAGCATTAAGGAGGTTAAGAACCACCGCTCTAGAAGTTCTGATCTGCCTCTTGTCCTTAATGCTCCATTCCCTCAAATGAAGAAACAGAGCAAAACAAAGAACTCAGAGTTCAAACATCTGTGTACTTCTTCTCTACCTCGTCTCAACTCTTCACTCTCCCCGAAGAAGTTTCCTTCTTCAGAGATCATTAAACATAAACCTGACAGCATGCCAAGGTTGATTACTCACAAGCTCCCACATGTAGTGATATATTGTGTACCCTGATAAACTTGCCTGGGATTCAGAGGATAAAGCCAGCCACTAGATTAGACATAGAGGCCAGACAGTGGCGGCACACACCCTTAATCCTATCACTTGGGAAGCAGAGATCCATCTGGACCTCTGTGAGTTCAAGGCCACACTGGAAACAGCCAGGCAGTGGTGACACACGCCTTTGATCCCAGTACTGGGAAGTACACACAC
>CABHPH010161723.1:0-46037 GCA_902168325.1 Peromyscus nudipes | reverse complement strand
GAGGAGGGAAAGAGGGAGGGAGGGAGGATGAGGGAGGGAGAAGAGTTCCTAAATCACATAATATGAATTATCAGCCTCTGACTTGCTGTGCTCAGGAAATGATCTTCTTGCTAAATTAAATAAACAAATAATTTTTGACTGAAACCCAAATGGGTGAGTTTGGCAATTGGAGAGAATACACTCACAGAACAGGGATGAGGTAGGTGGGCAGGGTCCTAGTGTGGCAGTTCAGACCAACTGAAGAAAGAGCAAGGGTCTGAAAGCACTTTTGGATTTTATCCTAGAACTACTGACAAGGAAATTCAGAATTTCAGCATGTGAGTGAAAGATACTTTTTCAAGCTAAAAAAATATTACTCAGGCTTCTATGAGGACATCCCTGATTTACTATAAACTTTTGGTGGTATATAACTTTTGGGTGGTGTATAACAATAACTTTTTGTTTGAGCTTTACACTTACATGTATTATTTGCAATGTTCCTAGAGACTGGAGGATAGGTTGAAATTCCTTTTAACATTTTTTAATATATTATCTCAAAAATTAGCTTAAGAAGCAAAATACATATAGATTTAACACCAAAACGAAGTCAAAATAATTATTTAATTGATTTGTTCATATTAATAAATACTGGTATTTTAACATAATCTTAAGACACTTATAAATAATTGAAATGAACTCTCAAATTTGAAGACATATGATGTCTTCATACTTAAGAATTAGATATTATTTAGCTAAGGAAATTATCCTTTCACATATCACCTATCTCGTAAATTTTCATATGGTTTCACTCACAGGGACTGTCAGAATGAACTGTTAACTAATTTAATTACAGGATGTCACTGAGAATTTTTTGTAAAAGAATGATAGTAAGATGAGTTCTCTCACACACGGGCATCTTACTTCTTGAGAACTAATGGGTATAACTGATCATAGTGAACGTTGGCATTTTATAATAATAAAGCAAACTGTATTATTACAGATGTGGTACCAGTCATGTCACTGTTTGAGAAGGGTAAGCTAAGGACCAGTGAAACTGGGAACACCATGGATGACTATGATGTGTGCCTTGCATTCTTCACTGTAGAAGATATATATTCTAAAAACAGCTTCAGTCTGTTCAAAGTTAGATTCAAGATTTTAGAATCTCTAAGAAAATGAAGAAAAAAATTATGAACATAGAAAAGTAAATATTTATATTTCAAAAGCAAAGCACTTGCACAAAACTTAGTTAAATCACAAAATCTGGGAGAATATGACAGAGTGTTTAATTATCTCTCATAACTTTGTCATATATTATCTGACTGTATACCTTCAGAAGCTCTACACATGACATCGACTTGTTAATCTTCCAGGGTGTTTAAAGGAGTGGCTGGATAAAAACTAGCATACAAAAATCAGTAACTGGCCTATATACCAATAATAAACATGTTAAAGAAGAAACCAAATCAAAAGAAATCCCATTCACAATTGCTTCAAATAAGATAAAATACTTTGCAATAAACCTGACCAAGGAAATCGATGATCTCTATAATGATAACTTTATAATACTTACTAGAGAAATTTAATAAGACACTAGAAAATGGAAATATAGCTCACATTCATAGATTAAGAGAATTAGCACTGAGAAAATGGGTGTCTGTCCAAAGCAAGTCTTAGTTTCTAATGCAAATGTATCTATGTGGGAATGTGTGTATCTAGGAAAACTAAAACTATTCTAGGAGAGAAGGAAAAAGAGACTTTATAATGGAGAAGAGTGGGTGGGGTGAGGAAAATTATGATAGGAAATCCCAAAGGGAAAGCTGGGGCATCAGTGTTTAAACAGAGATGTGGAGTGCAGTGGCAGGGAGGTGGGAAGAGTAGGGGAAGAGTGAGATGCAGTGGATATCTGTATGCTGTGAATGTGTTGTTCTGATTGGTTAATAAATAAAGTGCTGATTGGCCAGTAGCCAGGCAGGAAATATAGGCGGGACAAGTAGAGAAGAGAATTCTGGGAAGAGGAAGGCTGAGGAGAGACACCAGCCTGCTGTCCAGGGAGCAGCAAGTAAAGGCAATAGGTAAAGCCACAGAGCAGGTGGTGACATATAGATTAACAGAAATAGGATGAGTTTAAGTGTAAGAACTAGTCAGTGGTAGGCCTGAGCTAATAGCTGAGCAGTTTAATTAATATAAGCTTCTGAGTGATTATTTTATAAGCAGTTGTGGGGTCCGTGGGGCTGGAAAGGACTGGAGAAAACTTCAGCTATAGTCAGACAAAGCTTATAAAAAAAAAAGTGTTATAAGAAGCCTGTTATATTGTAAGCTACTTTAAAATATACATGTGCACAATTATTTATATTATTTTATAAACTATTTATATTATAACATTTATATATATGTATATATATATATATAGAGAGAGAGAGAGAGAACTGAGATGAATAAAATGTTTGCCGTGATTTGCGTAGACATTTGTTTTATCTCTAGCACTCTGCTGCTCTGCAAACACAGTAACAGCACTGAATTACATTTTGTATGTTTTCCAACACGAAAGTGAAAAAGCCTGACTTTTATTTTACTTTAACCTCTGCATTTTCATTTTTCCAGAATTTTCAGTTTGAGAAGTCATCTAAGAGACCTATTTCTTTGCATGAAATCTTGATGTGTCTTTATTTTAAAAGAATTTTCCAGGGTGGTGGTGGCACATACCTTTACTCCCAACACTCTGGAGGCAGAGGGAGGTGGATCTTTGAGTTCTAGGCCAGCCTGGTCTACATAGTGAGTTCCAGAACAGCCAGGGCTACACAGAGAAACTGAGAAAGAGAGAGAGACAGACAGACAGACAGACAGACAGAGGTACTCCACAGACTTGATTCGATCCTGTACATGTTACTTCCTCTTGCACTAATCTCATGATTTATTTTTAGGGACAAAACACTGTATTTGTTGAAAATTCAGGAGAGTCTTTCAGTTGGCAATAATAGTATTATGAATCTAGTACACATAGTTGCATACCTGAGTCTACACTCCAGGAAGGTGGTGTAGCCCACAGCCAACCCACAGGAGATGATCCTCAACTCCCTGAAATTTCCACTGCACCTGACAGGGTTACCAGAGTCATACTGGCAGCAGTCCTTACGGTAAGTGCTCAGTACTGTAACGTATGTTATTGGATAGCTCTATCATCAATTGAGAATAAGGTAGTCAGTGTGGTGGAAGTTGTCCTGAATTATCATCACACTATTAATGATTTGATGTCTTAGGAAGTGATTTCAAGTGTAGCTCGTTTAGCTCGGTAGTTGAAAGTTTGCATATCAAGCACAAGGCCCTGGATTACATCCCCATCCTCTAAATAAAAGGATACTTTCTAACTCTAAAGCCGTCTAAACCCAATAGTTCAGATAGGATTCATGTTGGCTGGAGCCAAACACGCTCACTGTTAGAAAGTAAAGTGTTTGTCTTTTAATGACTGCTTTTCCAAGGTTCAAAAGCATGGCTGTGTGAATACACTGTGACACTCCTTGAACTTGCTACTAAAATATGTGTAAACATCATGATGTTGCCTTTCTGCATTCTTATTTCAGAATATTTGTTCCTTCATTCTGATTCTTCAAAATATGGCAAATTACACAGATACAAACACACAGACACACACACACACACACACACAGACACATACACACACACACAGAACACACACACACACACACACACTTTGTTCCTAGCTCTTAAGTATTCTGTTATTCCTGAAAAAAGAAACAAAATCCTAGTAGGGAGTCTATTAAACTGAGATAGCCCAATGTTTAAAGCTTCCAGGTAAGTGCATCATTGCTGAAGTACATAATGAAATTAGAGACTTTAAAAATATTAACATGTTGCAGTGACAACATATGCATGTAACATACATTAGAATAGAAATTAGGGGCTTTATTAACCAGAAATAAGCAAGTTACCTTGAACCATGTCAAAGTTATTTTCTTAGTCTTTCTTCTGTGTCAAAGCTCAGCCACTGTCCTTGCAACCACAGAGCTCTGTGAACTTTGCTGGTTCTGAACTGCACAATTTACAAATCACTTTTTGCTCAAATCCTCTTAATTTCACTTCTCCAAGTGTGCTTTTCCCAAACCATGTCCATTTGTCTTGAATTGTTTCTTTACTTAGAACCATATGTTTAACCACTTGGGAAGTAGCAAGTTTCCTGCAAGGAGTACGGCTGATTGACTGGCCTACCCTCTCTCAATTCCCCTATGTCACTTCCTCACCAGTCCTTTTTTAGGGAATTTCTTTTGCAGAGTTCTTAATTTGGTTTTATCATGAACTTTTTTTTTTTTTTGGTTTTTCGAGACAGGGTTTCTCTGTGTAGCTTTGCGCCTTTCCTGGAGCTCACTTGGTAGCCCAGGCTGGCCTCAAACTCACAGAGATCCGCCTGGCTCTGCCTCCCGAGTGCTGGGATTAAAGACGTGCGCCACCAACGCCCGGCTTCTTCTTTTTTTTTTTTTTTTTTTTGTCTCAGTACAGAGCCAACTTTGTAATCACATTTGATTTTCTTATTAGCAAATATCCTCTTAGTCCCAATAATGTCTACTCTAATGGTCAAACATAAAGTATTTACAGTAAATTTAAAAAAAGTAAATAAAAAAAAAAGACAAACTCATCCAGCCCTCTTTCCAAATAGAAAAAAGCTTGTACTGTTGTAAGAAGGTGGAAATGTAAGCAAGGCCAGGACACAAGATAGGCAACACTATGCTACAAAAGAAGATTGCATCTCCCATGGTGGACTGACTCTTCTCAAGAAGCCAAGTGTCAGGTACAATAACTATGAGACACTTCAATTGAGCTACAAGAACAAAGAGAGTGGCATTCCAATCACAAAAGAAGGAATTTGTGATTCTTAGTTACTATCTCATGCAGTATTTTACTGTATCGTGTTACTGAGTGAAAACCCTTATAAGTAGAAATCCTTTCTTATGATCTTAGAGATAAGTACATAGTTAATAATAAGTGGTAATATGAAAAAACTTAGTCTTAAAAATTAATTAGAACTATGACAGTACTTTGTACCATCATAGTGTATAGAAAGAAAATATGATAGCACTGCATTTACACCTCACTTTAGTATAATAGTGTTGATTTTACAACTAAATATAGTTAACAAATAATCCAGAGACACAGAGTATTATTTAGTGATAGGTAAATGAAATTTTGGTAATAAGTATGCAATTTATATAAAGAATAAAGGCCAGGCAGAGGTGGCGCATGCCTTTAATCCCAGCACTCGGGAGGCAGAGGCAGGCGGATCTCTGTGAGTTCGAGGCCAGCCTGGGCTACCGAGTGAGTTCCAGGAAAAGAGCAAAGCTACACAGAGAAACCCTGTCTCGAAACAAACAAACAAACAAACAAACAAACAAACAAACAAAAGAGAATAAGGTAGGATCTAACTTTCAATACTTTTCTAAGAGTTTATAATCTAGAAGAGAATTAAAATATACTTTAAACTTAATATATCGAAACACATGAAGATTTTTAAGCAGAAAGTTTAATAGTAAAAATAATTAATATATTTGAGTAGTTACTGTGTGCCAGTATCCACTTTTATAGCTGGTCTGTATGTATTAAGTCACTAGATTCTCAGCAAAGCCTAATTACATGGATGCTGTGTTATGAACAATTTGCAGAGTTGGAAACTGAGGGCATAGAGGTGAAGTGTTGTTAAGCAGCTTGCCGTAAAGTGGCATTGCCCATAAGTGGCAGAGCTGGCCCCTGGACTCAAGCAGTCTGGCTCCAGCAATTGTGCTCTTAGCCAGCACTATTTCTCTTGGCTGTGGCTATTGCAGCCTTATTATCACTCCATAAAGGAGGAATTTTTCATTCTAACTTTAAGATATGGTAATTGAAACTGAAATAGCTAAAAATAAGAGTTTTGAAATGCACTAAATAGAGAAATCATATTAACACTCAGTTCAGCGTTTGATAGTGCCCGGCAGTGTTCCATGTAAATTACCTCCATTGGCTCATTTGCTTCTCATAGTAAAACAGCAATTGGCGCATCTGGAACTCTCTCTTTAATCTTCACTTTACAGAGCAGGGAGAATCAGAAAATGTAATACAAGTGAGGGAAATGACAAAGGCAGCTACCCCAGCTGGGGTGCCAAGGGAGGAAATCTGACTTCAGTTGAGGCTCCTATGTCCTTCAGAAAAAAAAAATGACTTTCTCTCCCACTACCAAATAACAATAGTGAGCAAAATGTACAGAAGAAATACAGAATAATTGCTGAATTCTAGAGACAGTTGTATGGAAGGAGAAATTTTACCTGAACAAAACTTGAAAAGAGAAGTAATTAGTACTGAAAAAAATATTTTTAAACTGGAAGCAACAGAATCAGGAAGATGTGTAATGACATTCAATAATCAGTAAGATCAATTATTATATTTAATTTTTCACATTTACTTATTTACTTATTTGGCAGATCAATTTATCCACTAAGTCATCTCTGACCTGATACTAGTTATATTTAAAAATCTAATAATTTTTCAAATTGGGAATTAAACAATTTCAAAGATGTAGTCTATATTTACCCTTTCTTTTAAGTTTCAATTCTTATTAGAAATTTATTTGATTTAATTCAATGAAAAATGTTTTTTTGTTATTGCAGTGTTTAGATTCCATGGAATAAAGTTTAAGAGTTCTTGCTTTTAAGGAAATCACAGTCTTCTAATTTGACATCACTGATCACAATGTCTTTAGGTTTTGACCTGACAGTATTAGCAGTTGCCCACCGCAGCAGTTCAGCAATCAGTTCTTGAAGATCTACTGAGTTTCACAGGCTGTGACAGCTGAGAGAGCAGACCAATAAACAAGCCATTGTGAAGCAGCAGGGAGCATGCCCGGCACTGGTCACCAGTCACAATGGAGAGCAGGAGAAAGGGGTTCGCTGCTATAAAATAACTCCAACAAATATGAGTAGGGGCAAACTATATCAGCTACCATGCCACAGAGTGACAATGAGAATTGAAACCTTAAATGAGCCCTATCCTTCTAATTCGCATATTTCCAAATAATTTAAGAAAAACTGTTTGCCAGGTTGCTGGAAAATGGAGAAACAGTAAAGGAAAGGGAAATGGGGATGGAGATCTTGGCAAGGGATTAAGATCTGAGAGTTACTTTAACTTCTAACCCTCCAGCTTCCACAAAGGAGGGCAGCTGCAGGAGGAGGGGCCAAATGAGAGACAGGGATTGGGATAAACGTCAACTGTAGTATGGAGTAAGTTTTATAGTTTTAAGAAGGTCAGCTAAATATGGAAAGAACAAGAATCAGCACATATCAGAGAGGACTACAAAGCAGACTGGCTTGATGACTCAGAGATACTCGTTTTCTTGGGAAAGAACATTCTGGGTCTTCTAGCTATGACCTGCCAAGTTAAAGTATTTTTTTCTTGGCACTCATAAAATAAAATGTCAGAATCTATAGGAGTGATGGTATATTTCACTTTGCGAAGTTGTCAGTAAATAAAAGCTATCAAATTTGAATCCTATCTGAATTGTTCTCATGGAATTTGTAAATCAAAATTGCAGTTCTTTGGGTCTACAAGAAATGTAGTTTTGGTACTAGAGAATGAACCCAGGGCCTCCTGCATAAGAGGCAAACATTTGTTAAACTACCATAAGCCTCTTTACTCTGAACCCCAAAGGAAATTAGAATGATTTCTTTTTCTTTTTTAATATATATTTTCTAAGTATTTTTATTTTTTGAAATTGAAATATAATTACATCATTTTTATCCTTTCCTTTTCTACCCCCAAACTCCTACTATGCACAAACCTCTTGCTCACCTTCAAATTCATGACTCCTCTTTCTTTTCTTTTCGTTTTAATTTATCCTTCTCTCAAGCAATGCATTCTGACTGCAGTTTCCCCTCCCTCCCTCCCTACTCATCCCAGTCACCCTTCCTACATCCCTCTCCCCCAGTCACTGCTCCTCTGTTTCTCTTCAGAATAGAGCATGTTTCCCAAGGATATCAACTGAATTCAGGATAACAAGTTACAAAATGACTGTGCACAAACCCTCATATCAATGCTGGATGAGGCAATCCAGTAGGAGGAAAAGGTCCCAAGTACAGGCAGAGTCAGAGACACCCCCACTCTCCCTATTAGGAATCCCACAAAGACACTCACTAAGCTACACATATATGCAGAGCCCAAACCCATACAGGTCCATTATTGCTATCTCTGTGAGCCCCTTCAAGCCCTGCTTAGTTGATTCAGTGGACCCTGTTCTCCTGGTGTCCTCAACCCACTGGCTTCTACAATCCTTCCTCCCCCTCTTCCTTAGGATTCCCAGAGCTCCACGTAATGTTTGGCTGTGATTCTCTATGTCTGCTCCCATCAGTTGCTGGAGGAAGTCTCTCTGATGACAGTTGGGCTGGGCACCAAACTATGAATATAGCATAATATCATTAGGAATCATTTATTGACTTTTTTTTTGCCAGTCATGTTTTAGTGTAGTGGTTATGTGTTCAACCTCTATTTAATTGTTGTTACCTATGAAAGTTTGCTGTGAGGTTTTTGTTTCCTAGAAATGTCAAAGGTATACTAATGGAGTCTCAGAGTGATTTTTTAAATACTTTTTAGTAAATTTTAAATACATGGAAAATTATTTTACTGATACTTAAGATTTTTGTTTGTCTGATTTGTTTTGATTGTTTTGTGTGTGGGTGTGCACGAATAATATTAGGCCCTGGATGTAATCCAATGGTGTTAAAATTCAATTCAGTGTTTCATGTCAAGGTTGTCTAGATAGGTTTATGCTTTAAGGCAGATAAACTACAAAATATGTAAACCAAATATACAACAAGACCCAACAAAGGTAAACACCTTTAAAAATAAATGCAAAACCATAGTGTCAGCTTAAATATAGGTCTAAAATCAGAAGCTACTCATGATGGCCAGGAAGTACATTCCACAATAGAGAATAAAAGTATTCTGTGGACAACTCAGCATGACAGAGGAATATGGGCCAGAAACTCCTAGTTATTCTCTCAAAAAAAAAAAAGGCAAAGAATTCATCTCTCAGGTCTATCTACATATCTGGCTCAGTTAAAGCTATATACCTAGATAGGGAAGCAAAGTGGGTAAGCCTTTTCAGTAAGAGCCTTGCTAATGAGCTTACTGCTACAGGATCTAGAGGTCAGAAACAGGGACAGTTCTGCTTCTTGCATAGGTGGATGAGCCCCTGAGAGACAATCCATTGGCTGATACTTTGGAAGAAATATGGAGGCAAACACAGTGGGATTTGGGGCACCAAACAAAATCAGGCAGTATTAAAGAGTCAAAATCTGACAGGTGATTGACATAAGAATGCTCTCTTTTTGGGTTTTGGTTTTTGTTGCTGGATAGACCTTCAGGGACAGGGTCTTCAGAAGCAACATAACCTGCTGCCTTTGAGGTGCCTGATGTGTTCAAAGAAAGGCACAGAGAAAGTTCTGGAAGGACTATGTATAATATAATTTTTTTTCATGGCTGACTGGTTTTAAACTGTTAATAGTAAAGGAATGAGATACTGTTTTTATGAGAAAAACTGAGTATCATCCAGACCTCCTCATCTTAAATCCCAGAGACTTATCTTAAATTCAGATAATCAGATATTCACACTTGGAATCTAAATCTGAAGTGAATGACACAAAATCAGAGGGAAGCTGGAGCCACATGCTACCACTAACATCCAGTGTCGGGAGGCAGAAGCAGTATAAATAGATCTGTGATAGTACAACGGACAGCATGGATCCGACTGGGTAATTGACACAGCTGCTAATTTATATATCTTCCCTTGGTTGACTACTGACTTACAATCTTTATTTTGATATAATCTGCATGGCACAGAATTTACCCTTTAAAGCATACAATTTGCAGAGTTGTAGAGTATGTGTAGTTTTCAACTATGACCATGGTTTAACTGAGAACATTTGCATCAACCCAAAATAGACTTTACACCCTCACTTCCCTGGAAGCAATTTCCAGTTTTCTTTCTATAGTTACAGATGCCCTTTCTGGACATTCATATGCATAGATACATGCAGTGTATGGTCTTTGTAAGCATGTGTGATGTGTCCAAGATTCATTCACATTACGGCACACATCAATGAACCCTTTTATTTCAGAGTAGTTTCAAAGATACACCATGTTTTGTTTATCTATTTATTAGTTAATGAACATTTGGGTTGTTTTAACATTTTGGTCATTATGAATAATGCTGCTTTTAACACCATGATGTGGTCAAATGTTTGTATTTTTTTCTTGGCTATTCAGTATTAAAATTCTTAAGCAGACAGTAGCTCCAGAAAGAATGATTCTTTTGATACATTTATTTTAACAGTACATTTTCTCTCAAGCTTTATGTAACTATACTGCATAAAAATTACATAGTATATGGTATACATACATATTTATATATGCAATGAGTATATCAAGCTAATTTTCAGATCCATTATCTCTTAAAACACAATCTTGTTTTTTAAAGCACACAGTATGCTATTATTATAATTACCTTATTGTAAACAAATTTTACAATACATTCATTGTGTCAAGTGACTCTTCGTACCCTTTAATCAACATCTTGTCTTTGTAACTCCCTCCATTCCCAACCCTGGCACCCACCATTGTGGGAGTTTGATTATTTTATTAAGCATCTAAGTGAGGTTATATACACTGTTTGTCTTTCTGTTCCCGGCATATTACGCTTGGTATGATGTTTTCCACATCTGTAGGACAAAGTGCTAAATGGTCTTATCCATAAAAAAACAAAACAAAAAAAAAAAAAAAAAACAACCCAGAGCTAGATATTGGGTGAAAAGCTAAGAGATCAGAAAAGCAGAAAGAAGCCAGGATCTTACCACTTGGAGATCCTCGGCCAAACAAACCTACTTCCTGTATACCCACGCCTATATGCTTTTCTGTTCTGCCTTTCACTTCCTCTCTCAGCCCAGCTACATCACTTCTTCTTTCAACCCAGCTCTGTTACTTCCTCTCTGTCTGTACAGACCTCCAGACTTTTATGGTTAACTAGCGTTGGAATTCAAGGCGTGTGCCACCACACCTGACTCTGTTCCCAGTGTGGCTTTGAACTCACAGAGATCCAGACAGATCCCTGCCTCCTGAGTGATAGGAATAAAGGTGTGTGCTACTATTGCCTGACTTCCATATTTAATATAGTGGCTGGCATTTTCCTCTGAGCCTCACATAACTTTCTTAGGGTGCACAGTATTTTGGAGGACATAATACATCACCACACACATCTATCTATATTGAAGACAATGATAACATTCCCCCCTTTCTTTTAGGCTAAAGTGTGTTCCATTACATATTCACACATATTCTTTGTCTACTCATCATCAACAAACACTTAGTATGGTAATATTTTGAAGACTCATCAGACTGTTTTCTAGTAACCATATCATGTTGCATTCTAATTGATAATATATGATGAGCTCTGTGATTTCTCCATATCTATGGCAATACTCGATTATAACAAGTCTTAATATGGGCAGATATCCTAATAGGTATGGAATGGTATCATTGTGAGTTTGTCTTACCTTTCTTATGGCGATATTGAACATCTGCTAATGTGTTTATTGCCTACCCACATACATTCTATGGAGACATACATTTTAAAGTTATTTACCTATTATAAAGGTTGAATCTTGTATACCTTTATTATTGAGTTCAAAGAACTATTTTTGCTTAATTTTCAAACTATATATGGTGGTTTGAATGAGAATGGCCCCCATAAGCTCATATGTTTGGCTGTTTTGTCCCCAGTTAGTGGAACAGTTTTGGAGTGATCAGTAAGTGTGGTCTTATTGGAAGAGCTGTGCCACTGGGGTGGGCATTTTGGTGTCAAAGGCACATGCCAGGCCCCAGTGCAACTTGGAGATCATGTGTGAGCTGCCAGCTACTGTTCTAGCCCCATTCGTGCCTGACCACCACCATAGTCCCCATCATGACGGTCATGGACTAATCCTCTGAAACTGTGAGCAAGCTCCCCATTAAACGTTTCTTTTGCAAGTTGCCTTGGTTGTAATGCCTATTCACAACAAGAGAACAGTATCTGAGATAAAACTTGGTAACAGGTCTTGGGTATTGCCCTGAAAGGTCTGAGCATGCTGTTGTTTAAAGAAATATGTACAAATTTGGGGACTGTGGACTAGAAAAGTATTTGAACACTGTAAGTGGGATTTAATGGGCCATCCTGTATGGCCCTGGCCTACCATATTGAGTAAACTGTTGTCTGCTTGCCGACCTTGACCAGATGTCTTCCCTATGCTGATTCCCTGCTGATTTCCTTCTTACTGAATGCTCAACGGAGGTTCTTTGTTCGTGTATCCTGCATTTGGTGTAAACAGCTTAGATGCAAGAATGTAGAACATCGGGTAGCGAACTTCTGCCCTCCGGGGTTCCTCCATTGTGCTGTAAGCCTGTATTTAAGGTTTCCTCCCTCCTTCAATAAATGGCATTCGGCATTCTGCTGTGGCAAATGACTCGCTGTCTCTTGTCTCTATTTTTTAATCCACAGCCCCTCGCTCGGACATGGTGAACGGATGGTGATAGCGAGGGCGTTACCGCAACACCATCTTAGTAGGGACTTAGAAGAGAATAGTACTGAGAGCAAGGTGGACTGTGCAGGCCCAGCTCAAGAGGGTTCTGTCAGGAATAATAGTGGGTGGGGTAGAGACCATTCTTGTGATGTTTTGGCAAAGAATATGATTATTTTCCTCCTTTTTCCAAAAAAAAAATATGGTTCAGGCTAAATTTAAGAGTTTTGAACTACAATTGACAGGAAATTTCAAGACAGTCTAATATTGACTATGTCACATGGTTATTTGTGATCACTCTTACACAGACCTATAATAAAGAAGAGCAAGGGGGCAAAAAGAATACAAAATGCACAGTTTGGGAGGGAAAGGAGCACCCAGAACTGTAATGTTGGAACCCAGTCTTGTGTTCAAGGATATGAAAAATTTAAAGAACAGTTAGGTGCTAAATGGAATAAAGGGATGATAACCCCAGGGCAAGACCCTACCTAACTCTAACCCTCAGTCTGTGAAAGGAAGGGGGCTGAGGGATTCCTGGGCCTGAACAACAATGGAAAATTTATGCCAATGTAATTCAAGAATGGGGCCAGGTTCTGCTTGCAGTAAGCCAAAGAACTTGGCAGATTCAGCCACGTGCTTTTAGATTTAGAGTCAAGAAATACACAGGAAGGGGATTGTGGAATCTTCCTCCTCAATTAAGGAAAGCAACTGAGGCCATGTACACAGCTGAGGAGTCTCTGCAGGGGGCCTAGAGAGACCATTTGGTGAAGCTGTGAAAATTAATTCTAAATTGTACTGGAGACCCCAAGATATTGGAGATCCCAGAGTCACGGGATATCTGCCAAGGAGAACTACATAGAGAAAGTGAAACTAGCCCAAGAGAGAAAGATGTGTTGTAGTCAACAAGGCTGGAAGGAGTAGGAGATTGGAAGGGACAATTAATGCAGAATTTGGAGCTTGTTTTTCTGGATTTTGTTCAGCTGAAAACTCCAGCTCACTCCTGCTTGATCTGGAAAGATCTATTTCTCTGTCTCTGAACCCTACCATCTCAGAGAATCTCCACCAAAGAAAAGGCACCAAAAAGCCTCATTTCGAATTCCTGGTAGCTGTGGCAGCTCCTCCCCTAAAGTTGCCAGTAGCCCAAGACCCCGCCTAAAGCACTCAGTTTTTGACAATACTTGGGCACAAACCCAGCTTGTGGAGGACATGTCATCATCCCTCACCTGCAGGGTATATAAGCTCTCTGTTTTAGTTCGGGTGCATGACTTCTCTAGCCCTGATCTCTGGGGCTGGAGGACTCACTCAGTAACATGGAGGAGATCAGGCAGCCAGAGGCAGCTCTGCTTTTCCTCAGAACTCTTTATATCTTGGCTGTTGCCAGAAGGTGCTATCTACTCTGGAAGGTCTTCTATCCTTAGTTAACCCTTTCAGATACTAACCCCACAGATCCACCAAGAAGCATGTTTCTTGTTTGTGGTGATATTTTAATTGTGGTGAAATGTGATTTTATTTGTATGTTAATAAATAAAGTTTGCCTGGAGATCAGAGGTCATTAGCAAGCCAGGAATAAAAGTCAGGTGTTGGTATCCCACACCTTTAATCTGATCACATGGCAGGCAGAATCTCTGTGTGGTCAAGGACACAGCCAAGGGTGGTGACCCTTGAGTCTTTAATCACAGTACCAACCATAGAGACCAGGAGGTCTGTATAGACAGGCAGTGATGAGGAAGTCATGTGGCTGGGCTTAGAGCCAATGAGAAGGCAAAACAGGAGAGCAATAAAATGCAAGACACACAGGAAGAAGGTCTCTCTCTCTCTCAGGGGAAGGACGACAGCAAGTGGTAAACTAAAGGAAGTCGTGGTTCTTGCTCTGATCTCTTAGGCTTTACTCTGTATTTGGCTCTGTGTTTCTTATTTAATAAGACCATTTAGAAATTTGTCTACAGTTGTTTGACCCTAGATTCAATCAAATTGACACAAGATTAACTCTCAGATCTCATCAATTCTATGTAAAACCCAAATACTCTAATAAATTAATTTCTGCTTAATTTGAACTCCACTGTTTCCTGTAAGACTAACTCTACAAATATAGGGGGTGGAGTTTCCCAAATACAATAAGTATTTGACTGAATAAAAAATTATATAAAATAGCCAAGTCTTTGGTGATGTCTGGTGGCCCATGATACCACCAATGGCCACACGAATGCCCAGGGTCTAGGCTGTAGCCTGTAACTGTATTGGTCTCCAAGGGCTGTGCTGTTGCTAGGACCATGCCAACTGAGTGGCCAGCACTGTCTCCTAGGGCCATTATGTCATCCAGGCCAGGACTGCTGCTGAGGGCTGTGTCTGGGTCTATGGCCCTGCCACAGCCAAGGTCTGTGTTGATATCTGTAACTCCTGATACCATGGGAGGTCATGCTAATGTCTGGGGCCATGTTGATGTCTGCGTCTATCTGTGTAGCCTATGCTGCCACCTGGGGATATGGTGACATCTAAGCCTGGACTGCTGTCTAGGACCATGTCTGGGTCCATGGTTATACCACAGTGGGCTCTGTGTTAATGCCCTTGGCCAATGTTGCCACTAAAAGTCAAATGGATACCAGGGGTCTAGGCCCCACCCTGTGGCCATGTGGCTGCCTGAAGGTCATGCTGCCATCAGGACCATGCTGATCTGAGTGGCCTCCATTGTTACCTGGGGCCATGGTGTCATCTGGGGCAGGGCTGCTGTTGATGGCCATGTCTGGGTCCATGGCCCTATAGGAGCAGGGTCTGAGTTGATATCCATGGCTCCTGTTACCACCAAGGGTTGTATAGATGCTGGGGTCTGGTCAGTCACCTGAGACCATGTTGATGTCTGAGGGCCATGCTGTTGTCAGGGTCATACTGATCTGGGTGACCTATACTACCACCTAGGGCCATAGAGATTTCTGGGCTGGGCTGCTGCCTAGGACTATATCTGGGTCCATGGCCCTGCAGCAGCTAGGGTCTGGCTAGGGTCTGGGGTGATGTCCATGGCTCCTGTTACTGCAAATGTTTCTGTGGATGCCCAGGGTCTGGTCAGCTGCCTGACACCATGATGGTGTCCAAGGGCCATGCTGATGCCAGGGCCTTACTGATCTGGGTGGCCTGTGCTGCCACTGAGGCCATGGTATGGTGATGTTTGGGCCCAAGCTGTTACCCAGGGTCATGAGCCTGCTATAGCTGGGGACTGTGTTAATGTCCATGGCCCACATTACCAAAAGTAGTCATAGGCACCATGCATGTTGAAATCTGAGGCCATTCTGACCTGGTCCTGCCCCTCACTGGCCCTGTGATAGCTGGCCCTGCCCCTAGCTAGATATTACAGCAGAAGAGCTGCTCCTCATCCCCTACACTCAGGAAAGATGGCCCCACACCTCACCATAGGCATGCACCTCACCTTGGAAGTAAACTAAAGGTGACCCTGTGGTCAGAGGAAGAGGTGAGCCAGCCCTGAGGGTGCAAGAGCAACAGAGCTGACATAACACTCACAGTCTGCCATATGATGGCATTGGTGAGGGAAAGATGCCCTCCCCCTCTGTCCCTTGCTACCTGTGGCAGGTAAGAGAGCTGGCTTCAGGGTCATGAGAGTGAGAGAACCAGCCCTGCTCTACACCAGCTACAGCACACAGGAGACAGGTCCTACACCCCTCCTGGGCCGCACACTAGAGCTGACCCTGTTATCAGTCAGGGGATGCAAGTTATCCAGCCCTGAGCTCGTGAGAGCAGGAGAGCTGACCCTGCCCCCACCATAACCCCCTTCCGCAATAGAAAGAGAGGGCCCTATACCTCACTTGGGCAAAACAGTAGAGCTGAGCCTGATGATAGGAGTGAGGGGGATCCATATATACAGGCCTGAGAGCAGGAGAACTGGCCATGCTTCTTGCTGTAGGCGACATTGGGTGACCTAGCCTAGGCAGTACTGGAGAGCTCATTCCGGTAGTGACAGTGAGGGAACGCTAGTGAGTTTACCAACCCAGGTTCTACCCAGACCCAGAGCCAGGGCTGTGAGTTGGCCCACCCCAACATCCACCAAGTCTATGAACTGTTGGAGCATGTGAAGGGGACAAATCTACAGATCCAAGACTGTAGTATCTCCTTGACAAATGAAAGCAACAGGTTATCCAAGAGGAGCCTCAGTGAGAGCCCATTATTTTTGGTGTAGCAGAGACCAAAGGCCTCGAACCAAACCAATGACTCATGGCAATGAACATGCAGGTGAACATGAACAGACTGAAGGGTGAACTGTGTGACGGACTGCAACCTCCATGATGAGAGTCTTCTTTTTTTTTGTTTGTTTGTTTGATTTGGTTTGTTTAGTTTTTGTTTCTTTTTTTTGGTTTATCTTTCAACTTTTGGGGTGTTTTGGGGGGATACAAGGACAGAGGGCAGATTTAGGGGGACAGGGAGATTGGTGGGATCAGGGAGATTGATGGGTTCAGGATGCATGATGTGAAATCTTCAAAAAGTCAATAAAAGTTTTAAAAAAACGTGTGAAACAAATGAGAGAATGCAGTATTTAAAGGAATAAAAACTGAGTAGGAAGTGATAGAGTAAACAGATTCCAAGTATAAAAAAATCATGGGAAGGAAAAGTAAAAACTACCCTAGTAACTTGAAGCATCAACACATTTGTTTACTCAGGGGAAATATTTTAAAGGAAAAAAAGCATGAAGTATGGATGCGTGGGCAGATAATTAGTGTGTACATCCCATATGGAAACTGGGATGACAGAGGAGAAAGGATCTGTTTAGAGATAATGAAATGGATTTAGACGTGGGAGATGAAGAGATGTAGGTGCTCAGCTGGTGACCGTTCCTATGCCGCATCTAAGGTGACAGAGAAGTAGGAATGCCAGGGGAGAGGAAGGTGGGGAACGGTCCAAGAGAGTGAAGCTGAGCAGGGATTTCGGACAAGCATAACTAGTAGCAGAAGGGATTTTAAGCTTGTTTTCTGTTCTCATCTCACTTCCCTTTCTTGGTTCTCCTGTACAGTTAATAAAGTGTATCATAAGGGAATAAGAACATTCACAAACTCCAACCCATAAACATTAAGTGTCCATGAATCATGCTCTCGCTTGTTCTTTGGAAGTTGTTTCTTTGTGTGACTTCTCTTCTGTTCTTATTTCAGGGCATCAGTTGTAGAATCTAAGCTCTACCTTGCAAACTGAAGTACATACTTTTGGGGGATTGAGTCCTTATTTTCTAAAAATGCCTGTGAAATTCTGCTTATTTTGACTTCTGAGAGTCTCACCATGCAAGCCAGACTGGTGTAAAGTTTGTATTGAAGCCCAGCCTGCCTTCAAACTGGCCATCTTTTCTTCTCTCAGCTGCCAGAATTACAGCCCTGCACATACCTGCTCCAAAAGATACCTTTATTTGCCTTGATTATGGGGGGAATCATTTTTTAAATAGCTTTTTTCTTCTTTGAAACTCCCACATATTTATACAATCTATCCACTATGAACTCCCTCCAACTCCTGCTAACACCCCATAGCCCATCTCCTTCCAGTTTAATCTACAAGTATCTGAATTAAACTACAAGACAGCAGTTTATTTTTAGAAACAATTTATAAGAAGGTCAATACCCCCTGCGAGCACCATTCACAGGCCCCTGTCCCTTAAGGTTTGAATTCTTCTAGACCTAAGTCTTCACTTACTAGCAATACATTAGATGGGAGGGGAGTAGCTAATGTAAATTCCAGGTACAGTGGGAACTCCAGGCTTGGAGTTTAAGAACTAAGTGGTCAGTTTCAGCCAGCGTTAACTTCTTAGATTTAAAATTTATTTAAACTTAAATTTATTTTATGTGTCTACAGCATGAGCACGAAGAATCCAAATGAAGATATCAGATCCCCTGAATGTGGGTGAATTTTTATTTCTAATGTTGGCAATTTGGGGTTGCCACATTAACTCAGTAAAGATCAATAAAGTCTGGTTCTCTTGGCAAAAAAATAAAAATAAAAAAAGGTCAATTCTTCTTTCAATTCTTTTACCCCCTTTTACTCTTAATCACGAATGAATTTTCTAGCCTTAGACTAACATGTCTTTATACTATATTCTTAAACAAAACTGCTTAATTACACAGCAGTAATTTTATTGGCCTTTTTCTTTTGTGTGCTTTATTTGTCTTTTATAAAATACATGCACTATACAATTCACTCAGAAAAAGGCCTGAAATGATGTGCTGTGTGAAATTAGAAATCCTAAAGTTTGGTCTGTAGGTCTCCACAATGAGGCTGTTACTAACAAATAAGAGAATATAAGGTATCTCTGAAATCAATTTCATAAGAGTTATTGTAACAACAAAATTTGAGACTGAGTGTATAGAATGCTTCCTGAAATATGCAGAGCCCTGAGATGTATCCTCAGAGCTGTATAAATCCAGGTGAGGCAGGAGGGTGAGAAGGTCAAAGCTATCCTTGTCTACATAACAGATTTGAGGCTAGCTTAAGTGGCGTGAGACACTCAAAGTCTACTTCTTGCCTTTTCAACCGACTTCCTTGGGTTTTCTGTATTTCCTTATATAGCTGCTTTTAGTGTGGAGCTAAAGGCAAGGCCTAACAAATGACAGCATCACCAATACACCAGGGCCATGGAGTGTGGAGGCTTGAGTTCAGGAATCCCATGAAAGGAGGAAACACAGCAGTTTATGTTTCTATGAAATTGAAGGTTATATCCTTATCAGGTCTTTAGTGGAAGCTGGCACACCAGTGGACTTCAAATCTGTTCAAAGTTATATGGTAAAGAGAAAAAGGAAAGAGAAAGGGGTGAAATTTCCTCAGGTTCAGTTTCATTATTCAGCATTTGAAAACGTGTCCATCTATTCTCTTGACTAAAGCCCTGGACCTTGGTTTCAAGGATTTGTTTGAGGTCAAGGATCTGTTCACTCTCATAGCATGTATTTATGTATACATAATTAAATTGAGAAATTCAGTAGAGAAATTACCTTTTCACTGAAAAGTAATATAAACTGCATTATTCATATTTAGACTCTCTTTCTATATATATATGTATGAAAATGATTATGTATGTATGGGAATTATGTGTATATATAGAAATTATATCTATAACATAAATCTCAGGGTTGAGAGTTTGTCAAACTGGTGATTATCAATCAAGTTCTTGTCACTTGATCTTGAGGAATTATTTCATATTTCTGGATCTTAATGTCATATAGTATAAAATAAGATTAAACTTTCAATGTGATTGGATCTTTTTCTATTTCCAAAGTTCTATGAATCTGATTGGATCTTTTTCTATTTCCAAAGTTCTATGAATCTGCTCTGAAGAAAATTTCAATATATATTTTTGATATATTAATTTGAAATAACACTTATTGTCTATTGTGTCCATTAAGTACATATAGTTATGTTATATAGTGTTTGATATGTGACTCGAATAACTGTAAGAATACCAATAAGGAACAGCTGTTTTTAAAATTACATACAGGTGACCAGATGTGGTGGCATATGACTTTAATCCCAGAACTTGGGAGGAAGAGGCAGGTGAATTTCAACGTTTGAGGCCAACCTGTTCTACAGAGCGAGTTCCACGACAGCCAGGGCTACACAGAGAAACCCTGTCTCGAAAAAACAAAACCAAAAAAAAATTACATACAGGTGTGGAGGAAAGTACCGCAGCAGGTAAAGCACTGGACACTCAAATGTAAAAACCAGAGTTCAGAACCATGGAATCTTTGTATAGGCCAGTGTGCTTGGTGTCCCACCTATGTTCCTGAACGTAGGAGGCAGATACAGAGATTCTGGCAAAAGCTGGCTAGCCATACTAGCAAAAACCTACTAAGTTTCAGGCCCAACAAAAGACCTCTTCACAATGTACAAGGTAGAGAACATTCAAAGAAGACATCTGACATCAACTTCTGGCCTGCACATGCACGTGCATAGACATACATGTGCACAGGCATGTAGATGGACCTAGAAAAATGCAACCACTGACACAGGCACATCACACACACACACACACACACACACACACACACACACACACACACACACACAAATATATATATCCTAAAGGAGAATTAGTCATTTTAATTATTAAGCAGAAATCAATAAGTGCACCAGCATCTAGTCATTTTACAATAAATTATTTCATAATTTATATGCACAGATACTGAAATTAAACATCATTTCATATGAACCTTTTCATGCTACATTTTAGTTAAATCAGTTAAACCTAAAAGTGCTTTTTTTTTTTTTACAACAAAGTTATTTCAGATATTTAGAGATGTATCCTTGGCTCATTATATTAGAAGCTAGTATAACCTCATATTTTAGTGTTTCTATTAATCACAATTATTTCTGTTATTGAAACAGTACTTTATAGTTTCCAAAGACAAATTAATATTAGGTATGTGTGTGCTATATGAAGGGCTAAGGTTGAGATTTAAAGAAACTCAAGTATTAATAAGCTAGTTGTTTTTCTCAATAACCTGTTTCTGAATGTTGAGTGAACTTTTATTATAGCATTTTTGCTTTATTTTTATAATCTTTTATTTTTGATATTATAATATAATCACATCATTTCTCCTTTCTCTTCCCTTGAAACCCTCCCATGTACCCTCTCTTTTGCTCTCATTCAAGTCCATGGACTCTTAATTGTTGTTGGTGTGTGTATGTGTATATTCCTAAATGTATAAATACAACCTGCTCAGTCTGTTAATGTCTGTAATTTTTGAGGGCTGACTACTTGACATTGGATAACCCATTCATGTGCTCTTTGATGGGGAACACTATTTCTTTTGCTCTTAGATTTGCTTGATTGCCTGTAGTTCATTGTCTAAGGTTGAGGTCTTGAGAGCTTTCCCCTTCCACATTAGCACATCTATTGGTAACATATTTGTTCAGGTAATATTAAGGCAGACATGATTATTTTACATATGGCAAATATTTATGTTAAATACAAGCAGAATGATGTTGGCTTATGAACTATTTTAAGGTACTTAAAAAAGATTCACCGCAAACATATTTCTACAATATGTGTGTGTTCTAGGTTGACAGTTATCACAAACCCTTTTCAGTCATAAACCAGGCAACTAAAATCAGTATATATAGGGATGGAGAGATGGCTTAGTGGCTAAGAGCACTGGATGCTCTTCCAGGGTCCTGAGCTCAGTTCCTGGGACCCAGTCAGGAAACAGCCAACTGTCTGTGACTCCAACTCTAGGGGATCTGTCACTTTCAGCTGACCCTTAGCATCTGTACACATGTAACATACATAAAAATACACATTAATAAAAATGGAAAATAACGTAAGAAATCACTATGTATGTAAATATGTGATATATATTAACCCAATTACTATATTTGTACATATATATAAAACCTAAACCAATTACTACATATGATAAATGTATTGTATTGAATCCTACTGAAATATAAGATTAGCTATGATGGTGACTAAATCATAGTCAGTTTCACTAGTGAACTTTCCCTTATCTATGTGAAGATAATAAAAATAAGTTGCAAAATTTACATATGATTTCAATTACTTAGTTGATCTATTCAGGAACATTTATAGAATGTTTAATATTTATTACAAATAGGGCACATTTATATATTAAGAAAGAAACATAGTATTTGGTTGGTTTGTTTGTCCTGCAGGAGGCTTCAAACCAGTAGATATAAATATTTATAAACATACTATTAATGTGTATATGCTTATATTATCATCTCCTAAATAAATTACTAACAACGTAGTAAGTACAAGAAGTCAAGATTATTTATTCCATCAAACTCTACTTTCAAAACGGGCTTTTAAAAAGATGATTATAGTGTGCTTGGGTCTTACTTAAAGATCTGATTCCAAACTTTGAATGTGAGAAGGAAGATGAATGGATCTTTTACACAGCAAAACATGTAAAGTATAGGATTTTGGTTTTTCTTTTCATTTTCTCATATTTAAGTTATTGAGTATAGATATTATATATTAAATAATGTATGTACAAGACTAAATATGTTAGCAAGGCATGGTGATGCATACCTTTGATCTCAGCACTCGGGAGGCAGAGGCAGGTGGATCTCTGTGAGTTCAAGGCCAGACTGGTCTACAAAGTGAGTTCCAAAACAGCCAGGGCTATTACACAGAGAAACCCTGTCTAAATAAATAAATAAATAAATAAATAAATAAATAAATAAATAAATATTTTTTTCTAGTTCTGTGTCACTTAGAATAATTCTGATCATGGAGATATCAGACATTGGCTGAATACATTTTGAATTTACTGTCAAAACATGATAAGACTGTTACAAGAATATATTGGGCACCATCAAAAAAGATGCTAAACATTCTATATAAAGCATATGTCTCATAACTAACCCTTTAGTGTTGTCAGGTATGGGTTCTTTCTTATGCAATGACTCTTAAATCCGGGGGGCGGGGAAGCTTTGGTCACTCCTATGACATTTGAGCCACTATTGTATTAGCATCTTGTAGGCAGGTCACCATTGTAGAGAGCAGGGTTTGTAGTCCAGAAGTAGATGGTAAAACAAATCAGATTCCATTTATTTGTGTTTGGGGTAGGGAGTGATGGGTTAATTTTTTGTGGGTTTTGTTTGTTTGTTTGTTTTTGGAAAAAATATGTGGGGAGGAAGTTGGGTGGGTATGGAGGTGGTGAGGATCTGGGAGTAGTTGGAGAAAACATGATCAAAATATAATCCATGAAAAAATATTTAAAGAAAAGAATAAGACTTAAATATTAATATATTCTGTCTACAAGAGACTCGGTTCACCAGTATGGATACAGTCTGAAAATAAGTGATAGAGAAGAAATATTACAGGCAAATGGAAGCAAAAAATATACAGGAATGGTAACTCAGACACAAACACACACACACACACACACACACACACACACACACACACACCTTAATATTACAGTATGGATCTTAACTCTGGACCAAAAGTGTTCATCCCATCATATCTTTAAGTAAAGATACCTTAGCCTTTTAGCCACAGAAAATGAATGAGCAGAAAAACACAGTGAAAGCTATGTCTCTGGTAATAATAGTGGGCCATTAACAATTACTAATAGAACCATACTTTGGATTGTAGTCTTCCCACCCTTCTGCCTTCCTCTTTCATGCCTTCCTTCCACAGCTGCAAGTGGTCTTGGGAGATACTACATTATTTAGGATGGAGAATATTATTGGTAGTTGGTATTCCATGATGCAGCCTCCATGGCCTTGTCATCTGCTTTAGTCCACTGCTGTGGAGAGACACCATGACCAAGGCAACCCTTACAAAAGAAAGCATTTGATTGGGGGATGGCTTAGGGTTTCAAAGGCTTATTCCACTATCATCATGGCAGAGAGCATGTTGGCATACAAGTACAGTGCTGAAGAGGTATCTGAGAGCTATATCCTGATCCCAAAGCAGAGAGAGAGAAAGAATGGGTATGTCACTGGCTTTTGAAACCTCAAACCCCATCCTTCCAAGGCACACTGTTGTAGAATATTTGTTTAACTATGCAAAGATGTGTTGCATTTGTTTATCTATGTAAAGATATGTTGCAGAATATTTGTTTAACTATGTAAAGATGAGTTGCATTTGTATAATTATATAAAGATGTATTACTGTTTTACCTTGCCTGCCTAAGTCTAATAAAAAGCAGAATGGTCAATAGTTAGGGCAGAAGTATAGGGAGAACTTCCAGGAAGGGAGAGTAAGTAAGAGAATGAATTTAGGCTTGGGGCAAAAAAGAAAAGACACACCAGGGAGAAGCCAGGGGCCAGCCAGCCAGCCAAATATGGAAGAAGCAGGAAAGAAGGATATACGGAAGGAAAGAAAGGTAAAAAGCCTTGAGGCAAAAATGTAGATGAATAGGAACAGGTTAAATTAAGTTATAACACCTAGTGTTATATATATATAACAAGCACTCATAATTAATAATAAGTCTACATGTCTTTATTTGGGAGCTGGTTGGCAGTTCAAAGAAATTGTCACCTACAACACACTTCCTCCAACAAGGCCATATCTACTCCAACAAGGCCATGACTCCTCATCCTTCTAATCCTTTCAAAGAGTGCCACTCCCTGGTGACTTAGCATTTAGATATATGAACATATGGGGGCCATTTTTATTCAAACCATCACTTTCCTTTCTCTGGCCCCCATAGGCTTGTGAACATATCATAATGTAAAAATTCATTCAGTCCAACTTGAGAAGTCCTCATATGTTTACCACTCTAGTTGGTGGCATGAACCGGGAGAGCAAGGCCTAAAAATGAGGGGGACTAAAGTCTCATGCAATAGCCAACTGTATTTGGAGCATCAGACAAGTTATACTCTGAGGGTTAAGAAGAATTACCTAAATAATGTATACAATCACAAGGACAAGCCACACATGGCAAAATCATGTTTTTCTCTAGCGTCATATAAACAAATAGTAGCCAGTGTAATTAATAATCTAAAGTAAACTCATTCCTATACACTGCACCTGGGAGAAACACGAAAATACATTCCAGGAATAATGCTGTGTTTTGAAGAAAGTGAAATCAGAAAACGTTTGTCCTGTTTTCTTGGAGCTTTCTCACAGCACTGAGAATTCTCACACGACTTCATTCCTGGACTGTGCTCTGAAATCCATAGTTTCAGTAGAGTTTAAAAGTCCAAAGTTCAGGATCTTCTGAGACACATGCCTAATCCACTGTGATATCAAAATCAAAAGTCAGATCACATACTTCCAATATACAATGGACAGAATATACATTATCATTCCAAAAAGGATGTAAGGGAGCATGGTGAGGAAATATTAGACCGAAAGAGTTAAACCCAGCTGGGTAAATTCTAAATTGTGCATCTCTACGTCTGATGTCAAAGTGCTTTTCAGGTCCCCAACTCCTTTCAGCTTTATTAGCTGCAACATATTTCTCTCTCATGGGCTCATTCCACATCCAATCTGCAGATTGTTTGGCAGATATCTGTGGCATCTCCCACAACTTGGGGTTTCCAAATCCAATCCAGATTTACTCAATGTCCTCCCTGGGCTTCTGTGTAGGAATACCCTTTCCACATGACTGGCCAAAGTGGCTTTTCTTAGCCATGGAGGGAGATTCTATAATCCCTTTCTTGAATTGTTGACTCTAAACCCAAAACCACATGGCCAAAGCCACCAAATTTTGCTGCCTGATGGGGCTAGAACTTGGCCTCCTCTTTCAATTACATTTGCATCAGCTTTTGGTTGTTGATTATTTCCTTTGATTGCTTTTCACACTTGGAAGCTTAGCTGGGTGGGTCTTGCCTTGAGGGTACCACTCTTTTGTTCCACTTAATATCCCACTTTTCTTTAAACTTTTTGTCTCCCTGAGCACAGAACTTGATTCTAACATTACATTTCTGGGTGGTCTTTGTCTCTTCCAACTGCACATTTTTCATTTCTTTTCGTCAAGTTTACTTCTTCTTTTCATTATAGAAAAGCAGAGGAGTGATTACAAACATCCACACAACACAGTCAAGACTAAGCTGTCCCGAAATCTCCCCTGTCAATGCCATTAATCCAAAACTCAATTTAGCTTCATGCAGACTTTCAGGACAAGGACAAAAGGCAGCCACATTATTTGCCAAATTATCACAAGAATTGTCTCTATGCCACTTACTAATATTCTTCCACTCTGAAATCTCTTAACATAGGTCATCATAATTTATATCACTCTCCGTACTATGATCTTATATTCTTCCACTCTGAAACCTGTTAACATAGGTCATCATAATTTATATCACTCTCCGTACTATGATCTTATATTCTTCCACTCTGAAACCTGTTAACATAGGTCATCATAATTTATATCACTCTCACTACGTCTATCTTTCAGGCTCCTACTATAATGACCTATTTAATTCCACATAAGGTGCTCAAGTGTTTCTAAGTCCAAAGTCCCAAAGTCCATATTCTGCCTCAAGCAGCATGATCAGGCTTGTCACAGCAATACCCTGCTCCCTGGTATCAACTTCTGTCCTAGCCTCTGTTCTATTGCTATGAAGAGACTATGACAAAGGCAACTCTTATGAAAGAAAGCATTTAATTGAGGCTTTGTTTACAGATTCAGATGGTTAGTGCATTATCATCATGGCAAAGAGGTTGGCAGCAGACAGACAAGTTGCTGGAAAGGCAGCTGAGAGGTATTTTCTGATTCCCAAGCAAATAGAGAGCACTGGGCCTGACATGGGCTTTTGAAACATCAGAATCCAATGTCAGTGACACATTTCTTCCAACGAGCCCACACATCTTAATACTTCTAATCCTTGCTTCCCTCTTTGGGCCCTCCTTGTTACCTAGCCTCTCTGGGGCTGTGGATTGTGGGTAGCATGGTTATCCTTTACTTAATAGCTAATATCCACTTATGAGTGAGTACATACCATGTTTGGCTTTCTCGGTCTGGGTTACCTCACTCAGGATGATTTTTTTCTATTTCCATCCACTTGGCTTCAAATTTCCTGATGTCATTGTTTTTAACAGCTGAGTAATACTCTATTGTATAAATGTACCACATTGTTTTAAATCTATTCTTTGGTTGAGGGACATTAGGTTGTTTCTAGGTTCTAGCTATTATGAATAATGCTGCTATAAGCATAGTTCAGCAAGTGTCCTTGTGTTTGGGTATATGCCCAAGAGAAGTATAGCTGGGTCTTTTGGTAGACTGATTCCCAGTTTTCTGAGAAACAACCATATTGATTTCCAAAGTGGCTATACAAGCTTCCACTCCCACCGGCAGTGAAGGAGTGTTACCTTTCACCACATCCTCTCTAGCAGGAGCTGAGTGTTTTTGTGTTTTTGATCTTAGCCATTCTGACTGATGTTAGTTAGAATCTGAGTCATTTTGACTTGCATTTCCCTGCTGGCTAAGGATGTTGAACAATTTGTTAAGTGTCTTTTGGCCACTTGAGACTCTTCCATTGAGAATTCTCTTTGTTTATCTGTACCCCAATTTTTAATTTGGTTAGTGGGTTTTTTGATGTCTAGTTTCTTGAGATCTTTATATATTTTGGAAATTAGCCCTCTGTTAGATGTGGGGTTGGTGAAGACGTTTTCACATTCTGTAGGCTGCCATTTTGTCCTAGTGACAATGTCCTTTTCCTTACAGAAACTTCCCAGTTTCATGACTTCCTATTTATTGTTGATCTTAGTGCCTGTGCTACTGGTGTTCTATTCAGGAAGTTGTCTTCTGTGCCAATGAATTTGAGGTTATTTCCCACTACCTAGAGCAATAAGACAACAAAAGGAGATCAAGGGGATACAAATTGGAAAGGAAGAAGTCAAACTGTCATTATTTGCAGACAATATGATAGTACACATAAGTGACCCCAAAAATTCTACCAGGGAACTCCTACAGCTGATAAACTCCTTCAGTAAGGTGGCAGGATGAGGGAACACAAGGAATGTTCATGGTAAATGAAGACCACATGAGAATAGGGAGAAACAAAGTCCTAGAGAGGCCCACAGAAACCCACAAAGATGCCCCCACAATAGACTGCTGGCAATAGTCGAGAAATAGTCCGATCTGACCTACCCTGGTGATAGGATGACCAAACACCCTAATTGTCGTGCTAGAAACCCCATCCAGTGACTGAGGGAACTAGATGCAGATATCCATGGTCAGGCCCCGGGTGGAGCTCCGGGAGTCCAATTGGCGAGAAGGAGGGTTTATGTGAGCAAGAGTTGTTGGGACCAGGGATGGATGGAATACAGGGACAAGTGGCCAAACGAATGGAAACACATGAACTGTGAACCAATGGCTGAGGGGCCCCCAACTGGATCAGGCCCTCTGAATGGTTGAGACAGTTGATTGGCTTGATCTGTTTAGGAGGCATCCAGGCAGTTGGACCGGGTCCTGTGCTCAGTGCATGAATTGGCTGTTTGAAACCTGGGGCTTAGTAGAGACCCTTGGCTCAGCCTGGGAGGAGGGGACTAGACCTGCCTGGGCTGAGTCCACCAGGTTGATCTCAACCCTCAGGGGAGTCTTTGCCCTGGAGGAGATGGAAATAGGGGGTGGGCCGGGGGGAGGGGGGCAGGACGGGAGGAGGGAGAACGGGGGAATCTATGGCTGATATGTAAAGTTGAATTATATTGTAAAATAAAAGAAAATAAATTAATAAAAAAAATTCAGAAAAAAAAAGATTAAACTAAAAAAAAAAATCAGTAGCCCTCCTATATACAAAATGATAAATGGGCTGAGAAAGAAATCAGGGAAACATCACCCTTTCCAATAGCCACAAATAATATAAAATACCTTGGGGTAACTCTAACTAAGCAAGTGAAAGACTTGTATGATAAGAACTTTAAGTCTCTGAAGAAAGAAATTGAAGAAGACATCAGAAAATGAAAAGATCTCCCATGCTCATGGATAGGTAGAATCAACATAGTAAAAATGGCAATCCTACCAAAAGCAATCTACAGATTCAATACAATCCCCATAAAAATCCCAACACAATTCTTCCCAGACTTAGAAAGAACAATACTTAACTTTATATGGAAAAACAAAAAACCTAGGATAGCTAAAAGAATCCTGTATAATAAAGCAACCTCTGGAGGCATCATGATCCCTGATCTCAAGCTCTACTATAGAGGTATAGTAATAAAAACAGCTTGGTACTGGCATAAAAACCGACATGTGGACCAATGGAATCAAATTGAAGACCCTGACATTAGTCCACACACCTATGAACATATGATTATTGACAAAGAAGCCAAAACTCTGCCATGGAAAAAAGAAAGCATCTTCAACAAATGGATGTCAACATGCAGAAGATTGCAAATAGATCCATATCTGTAGCCATGCACAAAACTCAAGTCCAAGTGGATCAAAGACCTCAACATAAATCCACTTACACTGAACTTGATAGAAGAGAAAGTAGAAAGTAGTCTGGGACGCATTGGCACAGGAGAACACTTTAAATATAACACCAGTAGCACAGACACTGAGAGTGACAATTAATAACTGGGACCTCCTGAAACTGAGAAGCTTTTGTAGAGCAAAGGACATGGTCAATAAGACAAAACGACAGCCTACAGAATGGGAAAAGATCTTCACCAACCCCACATCTGACAGAGGGCTGATCTCCAAAATATATATAGAACTCAAAAAGCTAGACATCAAAATACTGAACAATCCAATTTAAAAATGGCCTACAGAGATTAACAGAGAATTAACCACAGAAGAATCTCAAATGGCTGAAAGGCATTTAAGGAATTGCTCATCATCCTTAGTTATCAGGGAAGTGCAAATCAAAACAACTCTGAGATACCATCTTATACCTGTCAGAATGGCTAAGATCAAAAACACTGAAGACAGCTTATGTTGGAGAAGATGTGGAGCAAGGGGAACAGTCCTGCACTGTTGGTGGGAATGCAAACTTGTACAGCCACTCAGGAAATCAGTATGGTGGTTTCTCAGAAAATTGAGAAGAAGTCTTCTTCAAGACCCAGTTATACCATTCTTGGGCATATACCCAAGGAATGCTCAATCTTACCACAAGGGCACATGCTCAACTATGTTCATATGAGCATTATTCATGACAGCCAAATCCTGGAAACAACCTAGATGCCCCTCAACTGAAGAATGGATAAAGAACATGTGGCACATATACAGAGTGGAGTACTACTCAGCAGTAAAAAACAATGATATCATGAAATTTGCAAGCAAGTGGATGGAACTAGAAAATACCATCTTGAGTGAGGTAACCCAGATTCAGAAGGACAAACATAGTATGTACTCACTCATAAGTGGATACTAAATGGGAGGGAAGAGATGGCCAGACTGCAACCCACAACTCCAGAGAGGCTAGTTAACAGGGAAAGACCCTAGGAGGGACACATGGATGACCCTGTGAAGGAGAAGTGGATGAGATCTACATGAGTGGACTGGATGTGGGGGGGTGGCAGAGGGTGAGGAGTGGGGGATGAGAACATAGGGAAATGGGAGGGTCAACCTGGAACAGGGACAGAGTGGGAGGGCAGGGAGGAAGACACCAGGATAGATGAGGACATCATGGGAATTGGAAGAGGCAGGGTTCTGGGGAGGCTCTCAGGAATCCACAAGGATGACCCCACCTTGGTCTGCTGGCAGTGGTCCAGAAGGTGCCTGGACTGGTCTACTCTGGTAACCAGTCTAGCGAATAAGCTAGCTGTTATCATAGAGCCTTTGTCCAGTGACTGATGGAGGCAGATGCAGAGATCCACGGCCAGGCACCAGGCTGAGCTCTGGGAATCCAATTGATGAGAGAGAGGAGGGATTCTGCAGACGAGGGACATCGAGATCATGATGGGAGAAAGTGCAGAGATGACCAGCCACACTAGTGGAAGCCCATGAACTGTGTACTGGTGGCTGTGGAGTCTCCATGGGACTGGACTAGGCCCTCTGGATACAGAAGACTGTTGTTTGGCTCAAACTATTTGGGGGGCACCCAGGCAAGGGGATCGGGATCTGTCCCTGGTCTGTGGGCAGGATTCTGGGAATCCGGTACCTGAGGTGTGATGCCTTGCACAGCCTTTGTGCAGTGGGAAGGAGCTTGGACCTGCCTAGGCTCAGTGTGCTGGGCTCTGCTGACTCCCCATGGGAGACCTTGATTTGGGGGATGTGGCAATGTGGGGTGGCTCGGGAAGGAGGGCTGGGAGGTGGGGAAGGCAGGAGGGGGGATCTGTGGATGGTATGTGAAATGAGTAGAAAATTTCTTAATAAAGAAAAAAATTGGAAAAAAAAGAAGAAAAGGGGATAGTATAGACATGATAAGATGAAAGGGCATATTAATGAACCTACTTTTAAAGAGCAACAACTTGTTTTAAAATGTTTTAAATTGCTATGGATTTAAGTTTATTGATACAAATTTAGGGTTGATTTTGTTACTTTATATATGTATATATATATTTCTACTCTCATTTAAGGTATTATGTTTATATAACTCATTTAAATTGTAATGGATAATTAAGAAATACAGATTAATAATTAGTCTTCTATGGTAGTCAAACTTATAGTCATGTTAAGTTTTCTAGGTATAGATAGATATAATTCAATTAGGTAGGTAATCTTCAAACACTTCAAAGACCTACAGAATATGGCATTTAAAGTGCTTTAAAAACTTAAGACTTTCTGGACAATGAGACGTGTCTGCTCCTGGCAGCAACAATTACTTCAAGAAGAATGATGGGCATTAAATAAAATAAGTTTGCTTGCTTTATGGCAAAAATTAGCCACTGGGCAAAAAAAATGCCCCTATGTCAACTGGTTGACAATATGTTGTATAAACTGGACTTGCAGGACCCATAGAAAGGTGACCACTGAACTTTGCAAGGCGAGATGGTCCTTCTGGTTCCTGCTTCACAGAAGAAACTGTCAGATATTCTACAGGACACAGAAAAAGTGACTGAGAGACTAGGCCTATAGGCTGAAGATGGATGTTCCAACGTTGCAGAAGAACTTTGGGTGACTGTCCAGGCAGCCAGCTGTCTCTGTCATTCTAGATTTTTGAAGTTGCTTATAATGTTCTCCCTGTTTACTTATAGGTAATATAATATCCTTCTGAGGTCTCTGATGTAGTTGAAGACTAAATAGTTATAGTTATAATTTTCCTTTGTTATGATAAAAGATAAATTAGATATGAAACTTTAGATTCACAAATATAGGATAGATGATAGAATGTTTTCTTTATTTTTGCCAAATATAAATAGACTAGATATTGTAACTGTAATTCTTGCTTGACAACTCTTTTGTTATATGTAATTTTACTATGTTAAATTTAAAACCTTCCTTTTTGATTAGACAGAAAATTAGAAGTGCTGTAGGATATCATTCTGTATGCTGTTAATTTGTGTTGCTCTGATTGCTTGATGAAGAAAATGCTGATTGGCCAGTATAAAAAAAAAAAGAACTGTGTTGGGATTTTGGTGGGGATTTCATTGAACCTGTAAATTGCTTTTGGTAAGATGGACATTTTTACTATGTTAATCCTACCAATCCTACTGAGCGTGGGAGATCTTCTTCTGATCTTCTGATGTCTTCTCCAATTTCTTTCTTCAAAGAATTAAGGTTCTTGTAATACAGGTCTTTCACTTGCTTTGTTAGAGTTACACCAAGATATTTTATATTATTTGTGGCTAGTTTAAAAGGGTGTTGTTTCCCTGATTTCTTTCTCAGCCCATTTATCATTTGTATACAGGAGGGCTACTGATTTTTTTTTTGAGTTAATGTTGTATCCATCCACATCATTGAAGGTGTTTAACAGCTGTAGGAGTTCCCTGGTAGAATTTTTGGGGTAACTTATGTATACTAACATATCTGCAAATAGCAATGCTTGGACTTCTTCCTTTCCAATTTGTATCCCCTTGATCTCCTTTTGTTGTCTTATTTCTCTAGCTAGAATTTCCAGTACTATATTGAACAGTTATGGAGAGAGTGGACAACCTTGTCTTGTTCTTGATTTTAGAGGAATCACTTTGAGTTTCTCTCCATTTAATTTAGTGTTGGATATGGACTTGCTGTATATGGTTTTTATTATGTTGAGCTATGTTCCTTGTATCCCTGGTCTCCAAGACCTTTATCATGAAGGGGTGTTGGATTTTGTCAAAGGTTTTTTCAGCATCTAATGAGATAATCATTTGTTTTTTCTTTCAATTTATTTATAAGGTAGATTAAATTGACAGATTTTCATATGTTGAACCATCCTTGCATCTCTGGAATGAAACCTACTTAATCATAGTGAATGATCTTTTTGATGTGTTCTTGGATTTGCTCTGCAAATATTTTATTGAGTACTTTTACATCAATGTTCATGAGGAAAATTAGTCTATAATTCTCTTTCTTTGTTGATTCTTTGTGTGGTTTGGGTATCAGGGTGAATGTAGCCTCAGAAAAAGAATTTGCAATGTCCCTTCTGTTTCCATTATGTAGAACAATATTAGCTCTTTTTTGAAAGTCTGGTAGAATTCTCCATTGAAACCATCTGTCCCTAGGCTTTTTTGATTAGGAGACTTTTATTTTAAGACTGCTTATATTTCCTTAGGGGTTATACCTCTATTTAAATTGTCTATCTTATCTTGGTTCAATTTTGTTATGTACTACTTATCCAGAAAATTGTCCATTTTGTGGAGTACAGGTTTTTGAAGTATGACCTGATGATTCTCTGAATTTTTTCATTGTATGTTGTTATGTCCCCCTTTTTGTTTCTGATTTTGTTAATTTGGGTATTCTCTCTCTGCCTTTTAGTTAGTTTGGATAAGGGTTTGTCTATCTTGTTGATTTCCTTAAAGAACTAATTCTTTGTCTCATTGATTCTTTGCATTCTTTTTGTTTCTGTTTTATAGATTTCAGCACTCAGTTTGATTTTTTTCCTGCTGTCTACTCCTCTGGGGTGTGTTTGCTTTTTGTTCTAGCGCTTTCAGATGTGCTGCTAAGATATTAGTATGAAATTTCTCCAAATTCTTTATGTAGGCACTTAGTGCTATGCACTTTCCTCTTAGCATAGCTTTCCATTACTTTGGGTATGGTGTGCTTCCATTTTCATTGATTTCTAGGAAGTCTGTACTACCTTTATTTCTTTCTTCCTTGACCCATTAATAGTTCAGTTGAGAGTTGTTTAGTTTCCATGAATTTGTAGGCTCTCTGTAGTTTGTTTTGTTGTTGAACTCCAACTTTATCCCATGGTGATCTGATAAGATACAGGGGATTATTCCAATTTTTTTGTATCTGTTGAGATTTGTTTTGTGATCAAATATGTAGTCAATTTTAGAGACAATTCCATGAGGTGCGGAGAAGGTAGACAATCTTCTGATTGAGTGAAATGTTCTGTAGATGTCTGTTAGGTCCAATTGAGTCATAACATCTGTTAGGTCCTTTATTTCTCTGATTAGTTTCTGACTGGAAGACCTGTCCATTGGTGAGAGTAAAGTCTCCCACTATTAATATGTGGGGTTCGATGTATGATTTAAGCTTTAGTCATGTTTCTTTTACAAATGTGTGTACCCTAATATTTGGGGCATAGATGTTCAGAACTGAGATTTCATTTTGATGGACTTTTCCTTTAATGAATATGAAATGTCCTTCTCAATCTCTTTTGACTAATTTTAGTTTTAAGTCTATTTTGTTAGATATTAGGATAGCTATACCAGCTTATTTTTTAGTTTCATTTGATTGGAAAACCTTTTGCCAATTCTTTACTCTGAGGTAGGAAATATCTGTCTTTGAAGTTGAGGTGTGTTTCTTGTATGCAGCAGAAGGATGGGTCCTGTTTTTGTATCCATTCTGTTAGCCTGTGTTTTTTTATTGGCAAATTGAGTCCATTCATATTAAGAAATATTAATGACTAGTGATTGTTAATTCCTATTATTTTTTGTTGGTGATGGAGGTGGTGGTAGTGTGTGTGTGTGTGTGTGTGTGTGTGTGTGTGTGTGTTGTCTTCTTTGGGTTTTATTGTTGTGAGATTATCTAGTACCTGTGTTTTCATGGGTGTAGCTAACTTCCTTGGGTTGGAGTTTTCCTTCTAGTACCTTCTGTAGGGCTGGGTTTGTTGATAGGTATTGTTTAAAATTTTTTCATGAAATATCTTGTTTTCTCTGTCTATGGTGATTGAAAGTTCTGCTGGGTATAGTAGTCTGGACTGACATTCGTGGTCTCTTAGTGTCTACAAAATGTCTGTCCAGTCCCTTCAGGCTTTTAGAGCCTCCATGAAAAGTCAGGTACAATTCTGATAGGTCTGCCTTTATATGTTACTTGGCCTTCTAACTCTGAAGCTCTTAATATTCTTTCTTTATTCTGTATGATTCTGTATGTTTAGTGTTTTGATTACCATGTTGCAAGGTGAGTTTTTGTTTGGTTTTATTTTGATTTTGGTCCAGTCTTTTCAGTGTTCTATGAGCTTCCTTTGAAGGCATGTCTTTCTTTAGCTTGGAAAAGTTTTCTCTTATGATTTTGTTGACTATATTTTCTATGCCTTTAAGCCAGGATACTTCTTCTTCTATTCCTATTATTCTTAGGCTTGGTCTTTTCATGGTATCTCAAATTTCCTGGATGTTTTATTTTAGGAATCCTTTAGATTTAACATTTTTTTTGACAATGAATCTATTCCCTCAATTGTATCTTCAATTCCAGAGAGTCTCTCTTACCTCTCTTGTATTCTATTCATGATGCTTGCATCTGTCCTTCTTTCTTGCTTACCAAGGATTCCAGGATTCCTTCAGTTTGTGTTTTCTTTGTTGCTTCTATTTCAGTCTTCAGGTTTTTACTGATTCCTTCACGTGTTGATAGTTTTTTTCTTGACTTTCTTGGCATTCTTTAAGGGATTTAAATTGATTTCTTTCAATTTTTTGTTTGTCCTTACTTTGATTTCTTTAAAGGAATCTTTCCAGGCTTCACCTTCACAGTTTCACACAATGGCATCTCTGAGCCTCCATTCAGGAACACCCCTGCCACATGCCTGGCAACAGAGCCTTTCTTTAGTCATGGAGGAAGATTCCATAACCCGTTTCTTCTATCCTAAAGCCAGAACCATGTGGCTGAAGCTTCCAAGTTCTGCTGCTTACAGGGGCTGGATCATGACCTCCTCATTCAGTTACATCTTCCACAGCTTTCTGTCCTTTACTGCTTAAGTATGACTGTTCTGAAACTTTCTATGTAGACCAGGTTGGCCTCTGACTCAAAGATCGGCCCGCCTTTGCCTTCCTAGTACTGGGATTAAATGTGAGCCTTACTACATCCAGCTCTAAGCTTGTCTTTAGTCTCTTTTCATAAGTTAAAACTTAGCTGGGTTCACTCTTGCCCTGAGGTCACCACTCACTGTATTCTATTTCTTAATTCTTTTATCTCCTTGAACACTGGATCTAGCTCCATCCCACTTTGTCTTGCTCTTTTTCTCTGCAAACCTTTTTCCTTGCTCAGCTTGCTTCTTTTCATTATATATCTTCATTAGAGTTAATACTAGTAAACACAAAACAGAGTCTATACTAGGCTGTTCTGAGATTTGTTCTACCAACAGAATTAATCTAAAACTCTTCACTTTAGCCTTAGACAGACTCTTTGGACAAGGGTAATAAACAGCCACCTTTTAACCAAAATATCACAAGAATGGTCTCTAGGCCACATGCTAACATTCTTCTCTGAAATCTCTTGATCCCCACAGTTCATCATCTCATTCAGCATCACTGTCTTCCATACTCCCACTAGTATGACCCATTAAGTAGTGCTTATAGCATTCCACTGCTTTCACAACCTAAACTCCCAAAGTCCATATTACTCCAAACAAAAACATGGTCAGGCTTATATCACAGCAATACTCCACTTCTGGTACCAAATTCTGTCTTAGTGTTTTCATTGCTGTGAAGAGACATTATAACCATGGCAACTCTTATAAAGAAAACATTTAATTGGGTTGGCTCTCTTACAGTTTCAGAGATTCAGTCCATTATCATCATGACAGTGGGCATGGCAGTTTGCAGGTAGACATAGTGCTGGCTGCATCTTTCAGGCAACAGGAAGTCAACTGAAACACTGGGCCATATCCTGAGCATAGGAAACCTCAAAGTCTATCCCCACAATGACATACTTTTTCTAACAAGACCATACTACTCCAAAAGGCCACACCACCTAATAATGCCACTTCCTATGAGGTCCAATTACATTCAAACTACCACAACTATGTATCTCAATACAGTCTCAAATATAACCTTCTTCTCCCTGACCCTAAAAATACTTGGATTATTAGGGACTATTAGCATATATATCATCCTTTCCATGACTATCAGTAAGTTAAGTTTATTTTCAGTAATATCAATGATAAAATGAGTAATGCATTACATGATTACTTATAGTAGATGGGATGTCGTGATTTTGTAGCATTGTTTCAACTCTCTTATAATCTAACACAAGGAGTTCATCATTAACTGAAGTGCCACTTTGTAGCATATGATTGTAATTAGAATAAAGTTTAAGTAAAAGCCATGCAAGTAACATGTGATATCTCTAAGGGCAAAGGAGTCAACTCAACCAGAGGGTGTGCTAACTGTAAACACATATGTACTCATAATTGAAGCAAATATTAACAAACCCCAAGGGAGAAATAAGAGTATAAGAATAGACAGATTAATTGGACAGAAAATTTAATTTAAAACATTGGACTTAGATTATGCTTTAGGCAAAATGAGCCTAGGCATTCATGGAATGTTCCATAAAACAATGATGGTGGGTACATTCTTTTTAAATGCACAGAAACATTCTACAAGACAGTCTTAATATGATTCTTAACCAACTTGAAAAGACTAAAATTTTATCAAATATCTTTTCTGATCACTGGGCTGTAAAAATCGAAATTGATACAGATATCAGAAATACATGGAAAAAAGAATATGCTCTTATCAATGGATGAAAATTAAAAGCAAAACAATAATATCTCAAAACTAATGAAACCCACACATATGAAATGTAGCACAATATTATATGGGGGAAGCTTAGAGGAATGAACCTTACTCCAGCAACAAATATCAAGATCTTAAATAAGCAATATGACATCATGCCTAAAGACCAGTAAAAAAGCACAAACTATGGCCTCAGTTAGAAAAACAGAAGAGAAAACATGAAATAGAGATTAGAAAAAATAATAGGAAAGATAAATATGACTATGAGTAGGTTTTTATTCATTTATTAAAATTTAATTAAAATATAATTATATTATCTCCCTCATTCCCTTTCCTTACTCCAAACTCTTCTGTGTCTTCTTCTTCAGATTCCTCCTGTATACCCTCTTACTTTCTCTAGGATTATTATTTTACAAACACACAGTTATGGGTGATAGATGACAGATGACAGATAGAAGATAAATAGATAGACAGATAGATTGATAAATTGATAGATAGATGATAGATAGTTAAACCAACAGATAGATGATAAATACAGTCTGCTCAAGTCCATTTAGTTTTATTTGTATGTATATGATTTAAAACCTAAGAGTTGCTTTTCAAGAGTTGAAATTCAGCAATACTTAATCAGACAAACAAATAAAAGAAGCAAAACTCAAATAAATAATACCATAAATGAAATAAGAGATAGTACATCAAAGATAAAATATCACAAGTTAATACTATAAAATATTTAAGTCAATAAAATGAGTAATTTAGATAAAAGAACTAATTTCTGTAAACTTTTAACCTTCTGAGACTAACATCACAAAATGATTTACAAAGTAGGAACTGAAGCTTAATATAGTTCACACTTGCAATCCCAGCTCTCAGGAGATGGAGGCAGAAGATCTATAAGTTCAAGACCAACTTTGCACTACATGTGAAGAACGTGTCTTCACAAACTAATAACAGTGTCCTACACGACCAATTAACATGTAAGAAGAGCTAATCAACAATGAAGTCTGACATCAAATTAGAGCACAGTGTCTTATGTTTCTCTGCTGAATTGTGTCAACAATTTAGGGACTGAGAAAGTCTTCCTGGACCTTCAGAAAATTACAGATGAGGTAAATATTTCCAAACTCATTTTACAAGTTAACATTATTTAGATCCCAAAATGATTAGAAGGATACTAGAAGAAGTAGACACTTATGAGCCAATCTTTCTAATGAACTCAGATAAAAGAGTCTTCAAAAAATACTCCCAAACATATTTTTAACACAGAGATGGACTATTATTGATAAAATGAGGTTTATGCATGGGATTCAAGAAGGCTCAATATACAGAAATCTATATCAATTATCTCCAGATATATGAGAAGGACATTTGATAAAATTTGACATTTTAGATCACAAAATCTTTCAATAAGTTAGGCATAGGATTTTTTTTTTAATATACTAAAAGCAATATGATATAACTCCATGGCTGGTTACCTAGAGGTGAAACTATGGAGCCCTTTGCTCTAATACCAGGAAACTAATAAAGGTATTTGTTTCTGGCTGAAGCAGATAAGCAATAGGAAAGAAGTTATGATAGTTTTGTTTGAATGTAATATAACTTTAAATTTTTAATTTATTTAAATTTTAATGAAAATAACTAACAAATAAAAATCCACAAATGAGAAATAGTAATGACTTTAAAAATGTTGAAAATGAAGTAAGAAATAATTTATTTACAATCAAGAATATTTAAAAATTTGTTGAAAAATCTTACCAAGATAACTTTCGGAATTAATCTTTTCACTAGCTATATATTTTAATAAAAATATTATTTCATCACCTCCCCTTCTCTTTCCTCCTTTGAGTCTATTTCGTTTTCTCTCTTCCTTCTCTCAGGTTGTCCCTCCTTCCCTGGCCCTGGCCCTGTTCTGAAACTGATAGTCTCTTTCCTTTGATTATTATTGTTATATGCCAAATACATACACACACTCACACACACACACACACACACACACACAGAGAGAGAGAGAGAGAGAGAGAGAGAGAGAGAGAGACATGTGTGTAAATACAAAGAGGATTTTAAGAAGAATAAAAATGTATTTACTCTTACCAAGAACACTAAGCTGTAAAGGCAATTAGGAAATTTCATCTAAAGATAATTTTCCATGGTAAATATGATATGAACTCAACAAGAACAATTCCAGAGTCCCCACAAACTTAAGAAGATGAAATAATACTTGTATAAGCAAAGAATGACTGTATTTCTGAATTAGTAATCAGTAGGGTGAAATTATAAATTTTCTTAATTTAAAATTAAATTCAATATCAGTTTAAATTGCATTAAGTATTTCAAGTTGGAGAATAAATTCAAAATTTAAATGGAGGAAAGTAATAGTAATAAAGATTAAATGTGGCATTTTAATGATAGAAGAGTAAGCAAGGAGAAGAGCCTTGCCCTGTAAAAGCAGTCATTCCACAAACATGTTGGAAAGTGGAGGGCTGGGGGGAGCACACGAAGAATGTTTGCCCGATGTGTACAAGGGCTTCTTCTCTCAGTGCCGGAGAAACACAACTTCTCTAGAATATTGCTCAGTGGTAGAGGACTTCTATAGTGTGAGGGCTTACATCCCAACTGTAGCACCAAACCACAGGAGGGAAAGAAACATGATCAGGAAAAAAGAAAGAAAAAAAGAGAGAGGAAAGGAGGGAGAGAGGGAGGTAGAACTATGACTCTATACATGAAAATAGAGTTAAAAACAAATTTATAAATATATAAAATTCCAATGCATTCAAAGTTGCAATATAAACCAGTTAAAACAGTGAATGACAGATTACTTTATTTCATGAAGCATAATTGTTTGATATTATATGAAAAAGTAAAGCAAAAATATCACTATAAAAAACTAAAATGTAATCCACAAAGAAAATCTAAGTTCATTAATAAAATATCACAAGCACTTGGACTTTATTTTAAGAAAGCAAGGAGAATTCAGTGTCTTTGAATCATTTTATTACATTAATAAGGGCAAATAATAAAGACTACACAATTCAAGGCTGGTCTACGGGATAGGAGGACTCAATGAATGGAGTCGTATTTCCAGTCATGAAGATATTAGATGAAAATACAACATACTGTCTAAAGAAATCAATTTCTGAAATAAACAGAACATTCACAGCTATGATGATTTATGTTTGCCATCATGGAGGATAAGTTGATTTCAGAGTGACAGATAGCTTAAATATTGCCACTCTCAGAGGCTTGTGTATTTTAATCATCTGTCTGTGTGTCTTTCTGTCTACCATCTATCTGCTTAGAATAAAGGAGTCTGTCTTTCATGAAGCTGATATAGCTAGGATTTCAAATTAATTTCTTGAGAAAAAAATGTTCGTTTTCTTTCCTGTTTTTGTTGTTATTTGTTTATTGTTACTGTTATTTTGACAGAGTGACTATGTAGCCCTGCTGGACCTGGAACTTTCTAAGTAGACCAGGGTGATAGTGAACAGGTGATTCTCCTGCCTCTTCCTCCCAAGTGCTGAGAGCATGCAATTTTGCTACCACATCCTCTCAAGTAAAAATATATCTCTCTATAACTTGAGAGCCATACCTCCATGTAGCCTCAAAGCTATTCTGACCTGATTATCATTTCTTCCTGGATCATAGATTTTACTGAATTGCAGGAGCAGCAGTTTGGCCAGTTGCCCAGTATCAGGAAGCTTCTGTAATGTCTGGCCAATCAGAGGATTATTGTGGGCTACAGAGTTCTCTTTCAAAGTCGGCTCATTATTTCTGCAGATGTTCTACATGCCAGATTGTTTTTGTGGGTTTTTTTTAATCATCAATGTTTAAAGCAATGTTTTTTATAAAAGAAAAAGAGTTTTTCCTCAATCCAGAATACAAAAGTCTAGCAAACTTAGAAGAACTACCAAAGGAAAGTTTGAAAATATTAGAAAAGGATTTTAAAATGCTGAATAAGTTAAATATAATGAAAATATGAAGGAAAGCAGTATTTTTAAAAATATTTGCAAAATGGGAGGTAAAGCATGTGGGACTGTATGTGTATGTCACACATGAATCTATGAGAAAATATTGCATACCTTTCAGACAACAATGAAAACATAAAACTAGGAAATATGAAAAGAATGCAAAAGTATAAAAGAAGAAATTGAGTCAAATTCCATAATGTACTAGGACATCAAACAGAGAAATTCAGTCAAAGGCATACTCAAGCGATCAATCAGAAGTTCTATCAATGCTGGCAAGCACACAATAAATACGAGCCACTCAGTGCTATTGGCTTTCAAAAGTCAAAATCACATTTTCAGGAACAATTGTATTATTTCTCAAAAGTCATATTGCATATATTTCTTATCTTTTAAGTCTGTTTCTCAGAATATAATCTAAATTGAGTAGAAAATCATATGCCAGCAGACTTCAGTGAAACATTGTTCTAACAGATTGGTTTGTTCCCTAACACCACATACACACACACAAAGAAAATAAGAAGGGACTGTGTTAGCAATGAAGGATATCTATCCCACATCTTGAAAATGATCTAGTAGGTTGTTCTTATTGGAGTAGGAACAAATGTTAGATGACAGACTGGATATACCTTATATTCATAACAATTACAAAATAACAAATGTACCAAAAATGGCTACAGAAATAGTATCAAGTGAGGAACTTATAGCTTTTATTCTTATTTTTCTCAATTTCTAATCATGAAACTTCTTTGGATTATGTGTATAAATGAAAAGGTTTATAGCATAGCCCTTGCATCAGATATCCTTAACTGTGCTTAGCCTGGGTATCTAAGATTATGACATGCAGGAAAGTATACCATCGTATGCAGTATTCTGCCTTGGAATTTAAGTGCCTATAGTGCTTGTTGGTAAACTAATCTGCTTTTTTTCTTGGTCTTATTTACTATTTGCTATATGACGCCCCACCCCCAACTTGGAAAATTTTAGTGAAACTCTGATAGCTTTATAATGGTAAAGGTCTGAGATCCCACATCACTGTGGGGGGAGGGGAGTCAACAAAGAAAGGGAGGAATAAGAGAGGGAGAGATAGAAAGGGAGGGGTGGATAGGAGAGAATTCCTGAGATTTACTCCCTGTTCCTCATCTGAGCTAAAGTCTCAATGAGGCTAAAAGTACATGCATTCTGCTTTTAGCTGGAGTGATTATGGCAATTCACAGACTCTGATAAATAGCTGGACTTGCCTTCAGCATCTACTGATTCTATTTTCTCCAAAATGTTTTCAGTAACCTTTACTCTACTTTTCTCTCTTAGAGTGGAAACATAGCATTATGTGATTTATTTTCTTATTTTTTCCATAGAGGGAAAATAATATCAAATTTTCTTGTGCAGTTTGTAAGCAAAAATTTGTTTACAGCTAGGACATCTTAGAATAAGAAACTTCTGCCACATTTGAGCACCTATTTTATGATAGCAAGGAAATGAAAGGATTAAAACTTATCTATTCGGAAGAGCAAGAGACACATTTAAATTAAACAGTGCAGAGTATCTCTATAACTCACCTTCTGAAAAGAAAAGTATTTTAGATGACACAAAATGACAGATGAAACAATAATATGCTTTGTGATTTTAGTAGTACTTCAGTGGGAACACAGGTGTCTAAGCTAAACTTCAGAATGGAGTTTTACACTTGGGCCCTGCTTCTTAAGCACAGGGTAACCTGTTTCACACAAAACCAGGTATTTATTCCATATAGATATTTCATTGTCTGGTATGGATGTCTTTTTCCAGCTGTAAAATCCTTATGAGTAAACTGTAGCATTATGCAGTAGATTCTCAGCTACATTAAAGGAATATCAAGCCAATGCACAAACTTAGCTAGTGAAATTTCACTGGCTCTAATGAGTGTGTGCAGCTGACTTCATTCCCTGAATGCTAATTTTCTGATTGTCCAGGATATTGCTTTGTGTCACACAGATATATAAAATTTCCAGTCCAAAACAACAAGCATGAGAAAGGAGATTAATATTCCTCCAAAGAAGTCCAATTAACTGAGCAGCATAATTCACGAACAGTGGCACTGTTAGCTTGTGAATTATTAAGTTTCATATGGAGGATAATTTGCAAAGAAAATTGCAAAAAACAAAAATTATTGCTGACATATTCTTAGTATTCTGAGGAAAACTATCTTATCCCAAAGTAAATAAATCAGGCTCATTTTGCTTAACCAATTTAATAAGAGTTCTAGAACAAAAACGATGAAACTCTAGTCTAATTGGCAAGATAGTGTTCCCAGCCTATCTTTTGTCCTGAAGAATCAGTGGCTGAGAATGTGTTGAGATATTTGTGAAAAGGACACTTAACTCAAAGAGAAATAATAAAATTATATAGTGTTGAATTTGGCCTTTAACAATGAGGCTTTTTAAATCTTATGATAAATGTTTGAATTGGAGAGTATTGTCATATGTATAATTTGATCATTTAGGACTAAATAAAAAACCAGTTACAGTGGTGGGTAGCTATAAATCAAGAAGCTAGAAGGCTGAGGCAGAAGGATCATGACTTCAAGGATACACTGAGCTACAAAATTAGATGATGTTACATAACATTAATTAAAGTTAAAGAAATAAATAAGACTGTAGAAATATTAATAACATCTTATAAAGTGTTTTCATTAATACTTAAAGTTATTAGTAATGAAAATTAAATATAAATATATGATTCAAATAGGATGGAATAAATGTTTAGAAAGTAATTTTAAATAATCAAAGAAACAGGAAAAGTTTTATTTATTTCCTCATCAATTTGCAAAAATTCAAGATGGGATGGGAAGTTGCTGTGAGAGTATATTTTTACCAAAGTATTTCTAAAAAATTTAAGGGGGTTGAGAATGTGGAAAGTGGTCCAGTGGTAGAGCACTTACCCTGTGGAAGTCCCTGGGTTTAATCCACAGCAATGGAATTAAAAAAAAAAAAAGGAAGAAAGAGTTAGGGAGGGAAAGAGGGAGGTGTGGAGATATTTTTTAAACTTAGGGATGTATCATTATCTAACTTCATCTTACAGCAATTGTGCAATGAAAATATAAAAAGTACATTTCTGTGATAAGGTCTATTTCTAATGATTTATTTGGCAATTTAAAAAATCTCTCTTTAGCATAAAAACAATAAAAACCTAAAAGGCCAAGCATATGTTATTGCTATCTAACTTCGCAGACTGATTATGGTAAAGCAATAGTTCAGTTAGTGAGAATTCAGATGGTACATGGTAAAATTTCTCTTTACTCTATAACCTTTCAGGAACTTTAGAATAGTCATTGTATGTGTTTTTAGTTCCTTGCTCCAGAAGATATTTTAATCAGTGTTCTTCATAAGCTTTTGAAAAGTATTTATTCTTTAGCAATACTTAATGTATTGTTCCAATGTGCTGAAGGAAATGCTTGTTTCTCTTAAGGAAGACCCATACAATACTCTGATCCTGCCTGATGACAAGAAAAGAGACATACTCATTAATCAGTGGTACTTTCATGGTTTAAATTTAACCACAGCACAGCACTGTATTACGAGGAGGAAAACAAGTAACTACCTCTCCAGTATTGCAGTTTGACAAGCATAGCAACTGCCTGTTTCGTGAGCATCTGTACTGTCTTGTTACTGCTTTTGCATCCACCTTACATCCTCCACAGTCATAGCATAGTACCTAGGACCTCATGTGCTGATATGTATAATAAATAGTGATTCTTTTTCTTCATAGTCAGATGTCTATTGAGATAATCATTTCATATTGGGTGTATGATTCAGTAGGGACACAGCTCTATTTTGTCTCCAACACAATGGGAGAAGAAAGAGAGGAAGGAGGGAAAAAGAAAGCTTCACTTAATAAACAAAAAAAAATATATCTTATGCTATCCCATTATAACTATTGTTGATCTAATCATGCATTTTCTTCTGTTCCTCCGTCTCTTTGTCCTTCATTTAGAAGATATAGTTTTCAACTCATTCCATTCAAAACAATAATTACTTTACAGTATCAAGCATGAATATCCAATGAATTACACTAAGCATAATATATTCATTGTAGCATTCCATCCTGACCACACTCCTGTGAATAAAGTGTCCATAGTATCTATGTTCTACCATGATGAAAATC